>MNCI01026431.1:368377-402306 GCA_015680685.1 Gnetum montanum
ATCAAACTGCCCGAGCTTCGCTACACTAAAACTGGGATGTCCCAACAAGGGAGAGCCACCTCTTATTTATAGACATGGCGGCGGACTGCGATATCGCGTACGCGATATCGCGGCCGACGCAGACCGCGTCTCATCAACTGTATCTTTCAATTCCTAATAGTCAAACATTTTCCTAATAAAGCCCTCTTCCACATCTCTCTAATCTATGTATTTAGCCTTAAGGACCTCAAGCTCTATGATTACAATTTGTAGCTTTTGGCATTCTTCATGGTAGAGCTTATGTTCATTCTCATATGGTAAGTAGAAACTAGTCATTTGTTTCTCCAACTTTGTATAAGATTAGCTAATAGTTAACATTGCTAGGTTGTTGTAGTATCAGTTGGAAAGCTTCACATACTCTATCATTTCCTCAATTTACAACTCCTTCATTCTAATCTCTGCCTAACTATAAGTGTTGAGATTATTAAATATTGATTTCCATGTATTATCTTGTTGTTGAGCGACGAGGTACCCCTATGCCCAACCATATAAATCACAAAGTGTTCATGTGCAATCCAATCAAATTCCATGGACTTTATCATTTCTAGTGCACTAGCCCTTTAGGAAGTGAATCTAGCCTTAAGGTTAATCGTTGTCTTCCCAATTACACTTGTGACATTTGTTAGTATGGTTAAGTGTAATTGAGGCATTCAATTTTTATCATTTTTATGTTTTATAGTTGGCTGCTTGAATTGTAGATAAAAATGGATTTGATTAACTAATCTAAATTAACTAATTAACTAATCATTTAACTAATCCTAACATAAGCATCTGATCCCACTTTTTGTACACATCTTGAACCTACGTATCCGTTGCTGGGTGACCAAGCACTATGCTACTAAGCGTACCAAGCAATAAAATTGCTTGCATTACCAAGCTAATATGTGTTACGCTTGAAGTGGTCATACTTATGTGTGTAATCTATTTGGCTTAGTTGCTTCATTAATGTAATAACTAGAAAATATTTAATAACTAATTGAAAGCATTTAATAAATAATTAGAAACAGTAAATGCATAAATACAATAGCTAATCTATCCAAAGTGCTATAAGGTTTATCAGAAAGCTCATCTTTATTGCCGCACACATTGTCATGCTCAAGTATAACAATGCTCAAATAAAGATCCATACACTCAATGACTCCTGTTATGGGCACTCAGGGGAAAAATTCTAATTTTCAAATGAAAAAATGCAAGAGCTCCACTAGAACTACAATCTACTTATGCCATAAATGTGGCTACAAGTGTGTATTTATAGCTAACTCCAAACACTATGTCAACGAGGCCATGTCGATGCATGATATGATGCATCAACTAGGCCCCGTCGACGAGGCCTAGACGACAAGGCCCTGTCGACAAGGCCTAGACGATGAGGCCCCGTCAACGAGGTCACATTAATGCAACCGACAGAACTCAACTCATCATACCCTCACAACTGAATGAAAACTCGTCCTAGAGTTCTTTTACAAAACTGGAAAGGTATGGGATTATTGATTAACTTTTCTTCAAACAAAATAAACTGATTGACTTGACAAAAAATGGAGTGTACAGATCAACTCATTACAAAAAATGAAGGTGTATAGGACACAAAATTGAACATCATGACTCAAATCTTCAAAATTAGACAACACATTCCTTAATGGTGTGAAGCTGATGGAGAAGATCAAATGGTCCTAGGTAGTGGTGGTTCTTGAGGCTCCAAGGAACCTTCACTAGCTTCATGCATGGGCGATTGAGGTGGCTGTGGTTGTCCTATTGCTACTGCGACTTTAGGTGGGAGGCAATAAGCATCTAACAATGCTTTCATTTTCTCCTTCTTACTCCTTGGATCATGCATCATCCACGTAGCTTTCCCAATGTGGGTCAGACTGAGCACATCCCAAGGACACGGGATTGTTGGAAACAACTCCTTTTCATTGACGAACTAGGTAGTGAACTATTTTTGTTCAATGTTGAACATCCTGACTATGTACTTTATCTCCTAGTAGTCATTCATCTATTTGGATAGGTTCTTATCAATAGATCATTGATCTCTGAATCACCCTTTGAGAACTTCGAGTTTAGCATTAGTAGTCTCAAGCCTCTACTTGGTGTCTTTGTGGTGCTTGAACTCAGCCTCATATAGTAGATACAAGCTAGCCACTTGTTTCTCCAATTCTGACCATGTCCATACAACTATCAACATTACTAGGTTTACATAATAGAGATTGGCCAATTCCATGTACTTTCTCATTTCCTTCATTTGCAACTCCTTTAAGTGGATCTCTACTTTGTTGTAGGCATCGATCCCATTAACGATGGGTTGCCACATCTCTCTTCCTTGTTTAAGTTGTTGGAGGGCTTCATTTAGTTTTTCCTTCATAATCTAAATTTGTTTTTCTTTCACTTTCTTCTGTAGGCCAACCTAGTCCTTATAATGATTTTTCACTTTTTCAAATTTTAGGGCTTCATTCTTCTAGGCGGCGATCTTAATGGCTAGTTTCTAGAACGAGCTATGTACCTCCTCCATTGATAGATTTCACTTTTCTGTAGCCAATTTTCTCAATTCAGTATTTACCCTAGCAAACTACTCTTGCTATTGATGAATGAATTCTTGCATTTGATCTTTCTGCACATCAACATTTCGTAGGCAATGATTCAGTGCAGTCAATGCTTCATTCTCCTAGCACATATGATTCAAGTCCTTTTTGATTCAGTGTGTTTTGGATTTTTCTATGGATTGTTTAAAGATGGCCATCAATGCCTCCTCCTTAACCTTCTAAAATATTTCTTGAGTTTGTTTGATTGCTTCATCCCTTATCACTGCTGGGCTAAGGATTGCCTATTCTGAAGTCAGGCACAAAGGTCGACAACTTCCACTGCCAAGCGTTGATTTTGCTCTTGGGCAATTTCTAGTTGCCCCTTGAAAATAATGCATTCACCCCTTGCATTTAGCAGCTCTAACTAGGTTGCAGTGATGTTCTCTAGAAGATCAAAAATGTCTGGAGTTAGTTTCTCGGTTCCTACCAGTGATTCTAGCAACTTTTCATGTTGAGCTACATCTAATTTCCTACTAATCATGCTTATGAATATCTACATGTCTTGAAGTGCAGATATGTCTAGTACAAACATCACGGGTGCATTCAATGCTTCTGCTACATAGTTAGCCACTACTTCTACCGTTGTCTCCTACCCTTGGTGTTGCATCACCAAGATAGTTGCCTCTTCACCTTTCTTCAACCTCACTGAGAAAGTGGTGGCATTCCTAGAGATTTCTAGGAATAGATGATGTGTTGCTAGTGATACCTCACCTCTCGAGTGTTGGCATCCAACCTCAAAGGCAACTACATCCTTTGGGTAGAGAAAATGGGATCACCCCTCTCCATCTGGCTAACTATTTGGGCCACATCATTAAGATAACTCACCACTGGCTGGTACATAGATGGATTTGCTCCACTTATTCTTGCTTATTTCTCTTGTTCACTCAAGAACTATTCTTAGATTTTTTCCAGCCATTCCATGATTGCACGAGCTTCTGGTGTTATTTCCTAAGTGAGTGGTGGTGGTGGTAGCTCCTCTAATTGAGTCATTATTAGCATATTCTCTTTCATGATCTTAGACCATGAAGTCAAAGGAGTATGTCTAAGTGTGTCATTGGAGTAGTAAACGATGCTTGCCCTTTTGCAAAGTTTTTTGATGAGGCATGGAAAGGGCAAGGTCTTCTTTCAATGTTCATTTTTTTAGATGTTTTTCAATCTCCAAGTATAGTAGTTATGGAAGGTTAATGGGGAACTTCCCGCTTAGAGTGGCACATGCTCAAGTGAAGAAAGTAGTCACCTTGCTTGGCCTCATCATTAGTTTAAGGTGATAGGCCACAATCTTGAAATAAATTCACTTTGCTAGTGTGAGTGCACCAAATTACTTGCGATCCATCCCATAGCAATACTAGGTTCGCTCCTTCTTGGCCTCAGGGTTACCTTGCATGGATAATTTTGCCAGATGTGTTTCAGTGTTAGGCAACCCAAGTGCTTGTGCAATAGCTTTTTCCAAGTAGAACACCTGAATGTCTTTGATCTTAACTATGGAACCTAGGCTTCGACTATTTCAAAAAAGGTATGTCTCTCCCATGTACCACTTCCCACTGGACATGATGATTGGCCACATGGGTGAGGTTTGCACTTAAGTCTTGACATCCTCTAGAGCCTTCTCTAAAAATGGCCTGAAGCTGATTTCTTAAACAATAGATCATTGAATTTCTCAAGACTTCATGATATCAAGGCAGGCTTAAATCAGAGTGACCTCAAGCCTTGACATGGGTCTAGGCACTTCTCCTCTTTGTGATTGTTCAGTCAACACTTCTTCTGGAATCTATCAAACAGATTCCACTTCAGGCTCCTCACAAAGAGGTCCCATTGCATGGGTCACCTTTCGTAGTTTTTGGCCTTATTCTTGCTGCCCCCTTCTAGCTCTGGGTCATTTTTCTCGTGGTTGTAAGGTTTCTCCTTCCTGTAGATGTTTTTATTTAGGTGCCATCTGTAATCACAATAAGATCATGGATTAGCAATCATTGTGTAACTTTAAAGCAATTGGAATACCTTTATCTCTCAAGGATAGTTACACTTGGCTAAGTTGTGATTATGGTTATTTTAATTAATTAATTGTCATTTATTTATGTATTTTCATTAATAAATCATCTTGAAGGTTTTTGGAAGGGTTAATTTGTGAAAAAATTGATGTTTATATGTTGTTAAGGTTATTAACCCTTGGAGGAGTTAAAAGTAGGCCCCACGATAAAGATCTTACCTCTGGTAAGTGCAGGATCGAAACATGGAGTGATTTGGATAAATGATTCGGAAGTTATGAGCTTTGGAAGGTTTTGGGCTCTAAAAAATTTCAAAAATTACCCTTGTGTTATGAGCAAATGGAAAAAGTTTACAAAGTGTTTGATGGTATATATAGGGTTTTTTGCACTATATCAACGAGGCCTAGTCAACTAGGCCTTGTTAACTAGGGTGGATGTGTCGATGGGGCCTCCACAATGCAACCATTAACCACCATAGTCAAACTTTGACCTTAGTCAAACTTGTAAAATATGAAGAGTTTTTGAGTGAAACTAGTGTCAAATGAAAGCTTAAAATACTAAGAATAGTATGAAAACATGAGAAGAGGGTGTTGAAGCTCATAAATCTTGGAAAAAAGAGAAAAATTGACTTAGTGGATGAATGAAATGAAAGATTACAGAGTACTAAGTGGTTTACATAATGGAATATGTGGAAGACAAGATTATAGCGATGTCAAAGGTAAGGAACCTTAAATAACCAAACCAAGAGCTATGTAAGTGGGTCCTCCCCATAGCAGGCTCATGCCCTTTTTACCCTTGCATAACCTCATCTAAAAAGTTTGTGGGCCCCATAGTCAATTTAATGATGATGATAAGTTAAGGACCAGCCCAAAAGAATCTACTCAAGAATCCCAACACATCAAACTAAGACATAGAGCATAACATAGAACATGGTAGTGAGGTGAATTACAATAGCACGGATGGATGATAGAGAATATGGAATGGAGTTCCAAATTGAGATCATAAGAAGTCCCTTGTGGAATTTGTGTTTAAAATGACTCAAGAAGTTTCATCCTCAGTCTAAACCAAAACCATCTGCTTTCAATGACTTCACATCACCACTCTAAGACCCATCCACCCACTCAAGACACAAGAGTATTTCCACAAAACAACCACCATTTCACAAAGAGAAGAAAAGAGAAGTAGAAAGTAAGAGAGAGAGGGCCTTAGTTAGAGGGGACCTTCAGGCATAGGTGTATGTTGTTTGAGTCCCATAACCAGTGCTTGTAGCCCTTTTATTTATGCAAGGGGTGTGCTTTGAATTTCCATTATTATTTTTTCTTTATTTTTTGAAATAAGAATCACACCATGTAAGAACTTATTTGTGTCGCAGTGGTCTACTTTGAATTCCCATCATTTTTTTGTTTTTATTTTTATTTTTTTGGTTTTTTTTTGTTTTTGTTTTTTGAAATGGGAACCACACCATGCAACAATGTTATTTGAATTCCTATTAGTGATTGGTATGGAACAATAAGAAGTCTATGAAAAATAATCAAGCACTCAAGCAAGAAGAATAGGACAAAGAGTAATGAGTCCCCTTGAAGTCACACCCTTTACAAACCTTTGAATCCTTCCTAATTCTAGAACTACCAAGGTCATCGATTGATTAAAAGTTTCTTAAATGGAAGGAACCTCAAATTCCTAGAACAAGGAAAACCATAGAGTTTATTGGGTGGGCAGATGATGTGGACTCACTGCCTGTTCCATGAAAAATAAACCATGTCAAAGTTATCAGACATTAGAATTCAAAAATAGAAACCAAATATCGACAATCACACATTAAGCACAAACCATCATTAGTAAACAACAATACTGACACTGTGTCCTATGACAATAAAGCACTCTTTATTAGCAAAAATAAGAAAATCTCACACTCAAATAAAACAAAAAAACCAAAATAGATAAGAAAGTGTAAAATAGTGAAGAAAGTTCAAAGGTACTAAAGATGGTATAAAATTTGAAAAATCAAGAATTTGTAAAATAAATAATTTGTAAAAATAAAAAAAAGGTAGAAAAACTGAGGAGCCAATTTAATGGTTAGCATGGATGGCCATCTCCCCTATGACTGAGTTGGAAGGAGGAGATTCAAAAAATAGAACATGGTTGTCCATCCATTGAGGTGGTAGTTGCATTGGCCTATTTTAGTTCAAGGAAAGGCTTGTTGAATGTTGATCAACTGCTTTTTATTTGGGCTATTAGGTTTGTAAATTCTCATGGCCCCAGTGGAAAAGGTTTGATCAATTATATAAGATCCCTCCCACAATGTTTAAAATTTTGTATTTTGGGGTACATGTGTGGAGTTCCATTAGAGAACCTTATCTCCTAGTTGAAGTTTTACTTTCCTAATTCTTAGGGCATGACGTTGCTTACTAAATGCCTTACTCACCTCATTCAAGAATAGGGCCACTAATCAATTTTCATCTAGCATGTTTAGGTTGATCCACCTTTCCTTCTATGCTAGACTTAGGTCAACATTTAGATCACATGCCATTGAGAGTGTACAAAGCTTAGATTGGGTTGGGAGCATTGGAAGTTTTCCGTACACTAAATCATAGGGAGAATAGCCAATAGAAAGTTTCCAAGTTGAACAATAATCCCAAAGAGCATCGTTAAGTTTTATACTCCAATCCTTCCTATATTTGCTAATGGTTCATGTTAGTTTTTTTATAATCTCTTGGTTGGTTACCTCTACTTGACCGTTGGCTTGGGGATGGTAAGGTGTTATTAACTTATGTTCTACCCCCAAGCGCTGCATTAATTTCCTAAAGGTGGCACCTGTGAAATGAGTTCCATTGTCAAAAATTAGTGAACGTGGCACCCCAAACCTATTCATGATATTTTGTTGTATAAATCTGGTAGCAATGGATGATGTATAATCAGTAACGGTTGTTGCTTCTACCCATTTCATGCAATAGTCAACTACTACTATAATATACACCTTTCTATTGAACATGGGTGTGATGGGATCTATGAAGTCAACACCCCATATGTCAAAAGGCTTCAGTGGTTGAATCCATTATTGAGAACCTTCCATGCAAATGGTCATCCCCTTGTCACGTTGACAACATTCACAAGACTTGATGAATTGGTGGATGTCCCTAAAGATTGTAGGCCAATAGTATCTTGCCATCAGGATTTTTATGGCCATGCATCTCCTTGCATAGTGACCTCCACAAGGCCCTTCATGAGCATCTTGGAGAATGCACAGTTGATCTTTGTCAAGGACACACCAATGAATTAGGCTATCAGCACACACCTTATAGAGATGTTCATTAATTTCCATGAAATATTTGACATGATGGAGAAATTGTTGCTTATTTTTAAAATTCAAGTCCTATGGCATCTCTTGAGTGAGAAGATATGTGAGGATTCCATTATACCATGTTGCTTTTGTAGGCGTTGTTGACTTATTGCTCTTCTAAAGAGGAGTTTCTCTAGAACTGATCAGAGAGTGGGCTCTCCTCCACTTTGTTATCCCATATTAAGTGAGAGAGGTGGTCAGCAACCACATTCTCGGTCTCTTTTTGATCTACCATAGTGAGATCAAATTCTTGTAAGATCACAAGCTACCATATGACATGAGGGCTTACCATTGGCTTGTTCATGAGGAAGCAAATTGCACTGTGGTCTATATATACAAATACTTTGTAAACTAGCACATAATGTCTAAACTTTTCTAGCCTGTACACCACTACCATTAATTCTTTCTCCATGGTGGTGTAATTAAACTATGCTCACACAATGCTTTGACTCATGCAGTGGATATAGTATGGATGTTTCTTATCATCCATCTACATGAACTTTGCTCCCAAAGTATAGTTAAATGCATCTATCATGATATGAAAAGGTCTAGACCAATCTGGTGCTTGTAGGATTGGTGTTTCTATGAGTTTCTCATTTAATTATTGGAATGTGTGTTCACATTCCTTAGTCTAGATAAAAAATAAATCTTTTTCTGTAAGCTCTACGAATGGCTTTGCAATCTTAGAGAAATTCTCTATAAATTGTTGGTAGTAGCCAATGTGTCCAAGGAATGACCAAACATCTTTAATGGTCTCTTGTTGGTGTGTTATTCCTTGGATGATCCTTATCTTTTTTAGGTCTACCTTAATCCCTTTTTGTAAAATTTGATGCCCTAACACAATGCCTTCTTGAACCATGAGATGGCTCTTTTGCCAGTTGAGCTGTAGGTTTGTCTCAACACATCTCTTCAACACTTGTTCAAGTTGGTCCAAAGCTTGCTCCATAGGTGGAAAAGTCAACCATGAAGACTTCAATACCACTACTGATTTTCTATTGAAAGATACTAAGGACCAAGCATTGAAATTTTGTAGGGGCATTGCATTGATCAAATGTCATCTTACAATATGCACAAATCCCCCAGGGACTCGTGAATGTTGTTTTGGCCTAGTCTTATGACATAATTTGGATTTGGTTATAGCCACAATAACCATCCAAGAAATTATAATAACAGTGTTCAGATATGGTATCTAACACTTGATCTACAAATGGAAAAGAAAAGTGATCCTTAAATGTTGTCATATTTAATAGTTTAAGTCGATGTAGACTCACCATTTACCTCCCTTCTTTGGTACAATTACAGGTGGGCTAACCCACTTACTATCTATGATGGGATAGATGACTCGTACCTTGAGGAGTTGCTCTATCTCCTCCTTGATGATTTGCTTCAATTTGGGGTTTAGCCACCTCTACAGCTACCTTCTAGGCTTCATGGTTAGGTCAGTATAAATGCGATGCTAGCATATCCTGGGATCAATTCCTGTTAGCTCTAGAAATGACCAAGCAAGGGCTATTGACCATTTATTCACCACTTTCAACAACTTTTCTTTTTGCTTAGGAGCAAGTTTGGCATTAATGATGACTGATTTACCATTCTTTAAAAATGCATACTCCATACCAACCAATAAAGTTTTTAGTTCTAAGGGCTCCTGCTTGAAGTGATCAGGGATTTCCAACTCTTCCCAATAGGTATCATCATCTTCATCAAAGAGTTGAAAATGAACTTATTGAATTCTGTCCATGCCTTCAACATATGCACATGTTAGGCTCTCAGTTGGTTCCATGCATTTTGTGCTACTATTTGAGTCAACGATCAACCACTGGATGTCATCTTGTTTTGTGGCTACTACGTATAGACACCTTTAAATGTTAATTTCTTGTGCACAATGATTGCATGCCTTAATGTATGTGCTCTTGATTGGCCAAATATTTTGCATGCAATTGCATCTATTATCAATGTATGCGATGCATGGAATATGCTTCTTCTCAATCTTTCCTAGCTTATTTTCCTTAGATATTTCAAGAGATAGGTCCCTTATACCCATTCTTGCATCAATCATTCTTAACCAAGCCCTTTCCATGATGATGGGGAAGTCATTTTTGCAATTGTTCACCTTGATTACCAGAAAATCAGCAAGATAGGACCACCCACAAACTATGGTCATAATGTCCTCTACTAATCTCAGTGGGATAGTAATCAATTGATCTTCTAATTCTAGACAAATGTTTCTCTTCTTAACAAGTGGTAGGTTCCAAGCCTTGTACATGTCATGGGGGATGAGATTAACTCCAAAACCAGAGTCAAGAAGAGCTTTGCATGGCTCTTGTCTAATAATCTGTAGATAAATGAGTGGACTTCTTGGATTAGATCTTTTTTTAGGATGATTTCTAGCCTTGATCTAGTCAGAAATAGCATGAGTTAGCATTATAGTGCAGATCCTAAGTAGCACTTAGTTTGAAGGGCATTCAAAGGTATTTGATGTAGAGGATGAGGGTGCTAGAGATGTAGGATAATCAACTGGAGTAGGTTGTGAGGGCTAGAGAGGACTGCTGGGTTGGAAAAAAGGTCTTTTTCTTGATCAATTATTTAGACCACTTGGTTGAAAAACTAGTTGTGAGCGTACAACCCTCGTAGCATTTTGTTGTTACAGTTATGGAGAAATCTCACCCTGCATAGATGAAGTAGGAGGTAACTAGGTTGAAGGTGGAAGTGTATGTGCAGAGGGATGTGGAGGATGATAAGGATATGGATATGGGTTTTCCCCTCGAGTAGATGGTGAATGTATTTGGTGGTACTCTAGAGGGTAATAATGATGCTGAAATGATGCATAACTTGTAGAACTTCTAGGGAAGATAGGCTACTAAACATAGTACTCGTATAAATTTGGTTGCCTATAATGGTACTACTACCTTAGTGGTGGCATTTCTCACAATTGTGGTTGATACCACTATTGGTATTGTTTGTACAATTGTGGAGGAGTTTTGCTTGGGTAGTAAGCTTGTTGTTGTTGGTGCAACTATCTTGGATTGTCTTGAGGGTAAGGCATTTGTCTTGGATCTTGCCTACATGCTAGGTAAGGATTCAATGCATACACTCTAGACTCCCATAAGTGTGACATCATAGGGAAACATCCCTTTGGATGTTCATATTGACATATGTCACATTCGATTTCATCATTAGAGTTAAACTCCACAACTTCCTCTACCGCAGTAGCTTTGCCCTTACCTCTTTGGTAGGCACGTTTAGCTTCTTTTTGCCTCCTATGATTACAATTACTATTTTGTTCTTTGTATTCTTCAACAATCTTTAAAGTAGTTTAAAAATTTTCATCCAAAGAGTCACATAACTTGTCAACCTTGGTCAAAATCTCACAAACATATTTTTGGATGGGCAAGGTCTTTCTGTTTACCACATCATCAAGTGGTAATTCCTCCTCATCACAAAATTGGACCTCTCATTTTCTGATGGAAGGGTCCTTATTATATTCTTCAGCACTTTCCCTTTTTCATAGCTAACCTTCTTCTTTTGCTACTTACTCAATTAGCCTTTTGATCTAATGAGCTCTCATTTCAGACAACCTTCCTTGGGCATACACCCCAAGGGTTCTTCTTGTTTCTACTCTAAGACCATCTATGATGTGGTGAAGTTGTTCCCTTTGAGAATAACCATGGCCAGGGCATCAGTGTACGAGTAAATAGTATTGGCCCATGGTGACATCCAAGGGTTCATGTGCTTCTTATTTCTAGCCTTGGATTTGCCTTCTTAGATTAGATACTTTGGAGTATGTCTAGTATTATCATTAAATAGTTCTAGCATAGTACTCCATCTGTGGATAGATTTTGACTTTAAGGACTAGTACTAACTTTTAGCTTCCTTAATGAGTATCCTTGGGAAAAGCTTGAGATTCTGCCATTCATTATCTATGTTCTATAAGACACAGGCATCTTGAAAAGCTTATAGATGTATTTGTAGATTAGAGTTGTATCCCCCTTCAAATCTTGGGATATTGTTCATGTCTAGGCACTTGATCTAACTATCCTTCATATGCCTACTTGGGATTTTCACTACCTCTACAATGTTGAACATACTTCAAGTCACCAATAGGCTCATTATCATTTCTGCATTGATGATGTCAATGATGGTTTTTGCCACCCCTTCGGTTTGGTGTCCTTCACAATCATTGTTATCTCATTGATCAGCTTTATCACTGTTGTTTCAATGGTACCGTCAAATGAAAAGGAATGTTTAGAATTAGATGAAGATGATGAAGAGGAAGGTGGAACACCATTTCTAGCATGGTGTCTGTCACCACTCTTATGCTTATTACGATCACCATCCTTAGTTCCCTTGCTATTGCGATGTTTACCCAAGTCCCTACCTTGGCTATCACTCTTTCTCGAATCCAATTTATGAATAGTAGATTGTAGGGTCAATTTCACACCCTTGCCATCACTAGCAAGGGGTGGAGAATCTTCATGTTGAGAACCTTCCAAGAAAGGATCTTCATTGTCCTCTTGATCTAGTAGGAACAAGGGATTGATGTAATGTTTCCCCTTTGTAGCTTCATGGAGTTTCTCCGGATGTTGATCTTGTTTGTGTTGTGTTTTAGTGTGACACTAGTTTCGAGTGTCATATTCATTCACAACATATTCTTCATGAAGATCTACTATGCCTAATTTCTTAAGGATTGTGAATAGCATCCCAAGCACAAATCAATTGGGAGGCAAGATAACATTTCCCTCCATATCATGCCATCATAGCTATTCATCCTAATGTAGGATGAAGGTGAAACTTGGCACAATTTCATCTGGAGGAGTGTATACCACCTTGCATTCTTGTGGGACTTGTGGTTTGGTATCTTCATGCTTGCAAGAAGAAGAAGATATTTTGCAAAACAAAATAAAATTATTCGTATGCTTTTATAATTCTATGTATAGTGCGAATGATATTGACCTTGAGGCTCATACAATGATATTAATGATATTCACTTAGATCTAAACAGTGCACGTTCCACAAACAAATTCCTCAACAATGGCACCAATGATGAGTAGTGAGGTATCCCTACACCCAACCATATGAATCATAAAGCGTTCATGCACGATTTGGTCGAATTCTGTGGACTTTATCATTTCTAGTGCACTAGCCCTTTAGGAAGTGAATCTAGCCTTAGGTCAATTATTTTCTTCCTAATTACACTTGTGACATTCACTGGTATGGTTAAGTGTAACTGAGGTATTCAATTTTTATCATTTTTATGTTTTATAGTTGGGTGCTTGAATTGTAGATAAAAAGGGATTTTATTAACTAATCTAAATTAACTAATTAACTAATTATTTAACAAATCCTAACATATATCCGATCCTACTTTCCATACACGTCCTGAACCCATGTATCCACTGTTGGGCAACCAAGTGCTACGCTACTAAGCGTACCAAGCAATAACGCTGCAAGGATTACCAAGCAAATACATGTTATGCTCGAAGTAGTTGTACTTATGTGTGTAATCTATCTAGCTTAATTGCTTCACTAATGTAATAACTAGAAAATATCTAATAACTAATTGAAAGAATTTAATAAATAATTTAAAATAGTAAATGCATAAATAGAATAGCTAATCTATCCAAAGTGCTGCAAGGTTTATTAGAAAGCTCATCTTTATTATAGTACACACTGTCGTGCTTAGGTACAACAATGCTCGAATAAAGATTCGTACACTCAATGACTCTTGTTGTAGGCACTCAAGGGAAAAATTCTAACTTTCAAATGGAAAAAATGCAAGAGCTCTACTACAACTACAATCTACTTATGCCATAAATGTAGCTGCAAGCATGTATTTATAGCCGACTACAGATATTTCATCGACAAGGCCACATTGATGCATGATATGATGCATCAACTAGGCCTTGTTGATGAGGCCTAGATGATGAGGCCACATTAATGAGGTCACATCAATGCAACTGATAGAATGTGACTCATCACTTGGAGTTGGTAGAGGGTCGTTTCACCTTTGTCTTTAGCTATTAAATTTATTTTTTATTATTTTTTTGCATGCCCACCTATTTCTTGTAATGATTTTTAATCTTTACATATTTGAGGGCTTCAGTCTTCTATGTGATCATTATGATCTCCTCCATTGACAAATTGTAAGTTTCAACTACCAATTTATGCATGTCCAAATTTGACATTTGCTAACTGTTCCTAAAGGTTCTTGAGATATTCTTCCATCTGTTCCTTTTACTTTTCCACCTTAAGCAACCTCTAATTTTTCTTAACTAATTTTAAATTTTTTATGCATAGTGATGAGGTTCTTGTTTGTTCCATTTAACATTGCTTTTGTTAAGGACTCATCCAAGGTTGCCTTTTCCTTTTTCATTTTTCCCTGATGTTGTTTAGCCTTAAGTTGCTCAAAGACTTCATCTCATGTAACACCAAGCTAGTAGATGATATGGCTTGATAATTGAATTTAGAGTTGTGCAACCTTAGCTCTCAACTATTGGTTTATTAATTCTACTTCCTGAAGCTATGTTTAGTAATGATAAGCCTACCTTGTGTTTTACTAAGTGTATAATAAGTAGCTATGATATCTTTGTGGATATTAAAAACATTTCAAATAGATGGCCCAATTCCCACTAATTTCTTTAACACCTTCTTATATTAGGTTGCATTCATATTCATTGAATTAGTCCCTAAAGATATTTTAATGTTTTCCATTATAATAAAATCTAGGATTGTCCTTGCAAGAACATTGAGTCTTTCACCCATTCTATTAGACACCACTTCTGCAACTATCTCTTGCCCTTTCCTTGACATGACTAATACCATGGCCCCATCCCCCTCTTTCAGCATTACAAAGAAAGATATAACATAATCTAATATTTCTGGCATCTAGTTAGTAGAAAAGGATACTTCAACTTCTTCAACTACAAGGTTCACTTGGATGATGACATGGTTGTTTTATGTAGTGAAGATATTGAACATATCATCTTGTTGCCAACTAATAGTTCATGCAACTTCATTAAAATGACTCATGGTAGAATGATAGTCATCTAATTCCCTAACAAGTGCATGTTGTGATGATCCTTTTTCTCTAATTCTTGCTTCAACATTTAATTTTTTTGTAGCTACTCTTATATCAAATGGTGGAGGTGGGACCTTCTCTTGAAGCCTAAATGGTGGATTTTCCCCCATTATCTCATGTTAGGATGTAGTGCTGGCTCTTTGAATGTATCATTAGAATAGCATGTGATTTCTTTCCTTTTGCAAAATTTTCTAATCAAGCATAGAAATGGGAGTATCTTCTTATCCTTTTCATTTTATTTAAACAACTTCCCCATCTTCAAGAAGATAAGTCATGGCAAGATGACTAGAAATCAACCATTTAGTGTTGTGTAGGTCCTTGTTGAGAAGGATGTAACCTTGCTTGGTTGCATTGTTGGATTTAGATGGCATAACATAATATTGAAATGGATCCTCTCAACTTTCATAAGCTTTTAGTATTCTAATCCAAAACTAGCCTCACCAACTCCAATTTGATGCTAAATCCAACAAGAACCCATAAGTGAATACAAGAAAGAAAACAACTATTCATTCTTGATTCCAAATATGAGTATACATACAAAAGCTAAAGACAAATAACATCCCAAGGATAAATAACACCCATGAATCTCTCACCACTCCCTCTCACATAAGGCTTAAATTCATACAACAATTATTCTCATCACTTCCTCACACACACAATTGCCCAAGATGGCTTTCAACAAGAACAAGAGTGCTCAAGAAGAGCTTAAATCTCCCCTCTCTAGCCACCCTCAACCCCTTTCTCTTTAGAGGCTCTCAGCCTTGGAGGCTTCTTCCTTCACCTAATATGAACAACGTTTTTCTTATCTCCACCTCAAGGCCAACCTTTCTTCTTAGACTAGCCTACTTAAACTTAGGCCTTGATGCCTTTTTATAACTTTTTGAATGATTATTTGTATCTACTTATTGCCAAAAATATAAATTAATATCCATTGGAATCTACCTAAGAAGACACCTTTTTCTTACAAAGACATCTTTTCCAAAACCTAGTCATACATAGAAGATGTCTTTCTACAAACTAGCCATTTGCAGAGAAGATGTCTTTTAGCCAAAAAGATGTCTTTCACTTGCATAATATGTCTTTCTCTTGGAAAAGTATTCTTTTTCTACTAAGACTATTTATAATGACATATATTCTAAAGTTTGGGACATTAGAACATTGTTAAATATGTCCCCATTGATCTCATAACACCTCAAATGCATCACGACATATCCCAAACACACCGAAAACATGTCAAATCTCGAGGAAAAGATGCATGATCATTTGAGGGATTATATGATTTCCTCATTAGCACTCTTCCCCTTAAAAATACTCTTTACTTCTACATAATAGGCTCTTACACTTGGGATAGCTATTATCCCCTCCTTAGAACATAATATACAAACTTAAAGCTACAACACACATGAAATGGCTTGAGCTCACAACATTTTTTTCACCATTCCACACCTATTACACAAATACATAACATAATGTACACATGATATACATAGACACACATACATACCTTAGCACAATTTTATGCTTTCATGATAATGAAAAATTACATTAAAGAAGAATGGATCTAGTCTTTCTCCTCAAAGAATCCACCATGCTTCCATCTTAGAAGCATGAAATTCCATCTACCTCTTTCATGACTTCTAATAAAAGAAGAATAAGATAATTCAAAAGAGTTAGATCTTCTCAACCCAACTTCCCTTCTTCCATTATTTACTCTCTTATTCACTTTCTTCTTCTTAGTCTTTGAAAGTCCACCACTTAGCTCCCTTCCATCATCATCACAATTGCTAGAATTGCCTTCATGTTGTTCATCCATTTCATAACCAAAACAATCAAGGTTATTAACATGCTTTACAAATTTTTCATTGTTATTATCAATAGTAAGTAATTTCAAATTCAAGAAAATTGTATCATTATCAATGTCTTCACCAAAATTAATATTAATCTTTTCATCACGACTACCTCAATATACATTATGATTACATTCAATAACAAACACCTTACCATCATTAGCCTTACTCTCTTTAACAATGACATAAAAAGTTACATTTCTTTCATCATTCATAACATGACTTTCAATCTCATCATAATCAACATAATGATCATGACTCTCAACATCAAAATTGAACAACCTACTATAAAGTAGAAGTGAAAGACTAGCATCCCTCATAATAGCTTCATAATAAGAGACATTACTACCATATACAAGGTAACTCAAAGGTTTACGTACCTTTTCATGACTTCTTCTATCCATCCTTACTTCAACTTGATCTTCCTCATGTGATTATCCAACATCATCAAAATTTAAAGGTTCTAGATTCTAAATAGAAGTCCCTAAATCTAATGGCTCCTCCCCTTTAAAGTAATCATCAATCAGTTCTTCATCATGCTTTGGATGTAATAGCTCAAAAGGTAAACTCTTCTCCACGTTTATAACATTAGTTTCATTAAAGATACCATTAAAGCAATTGTTCTTCCATAGACCTTGTCTATAAGACTCACCTATCTCTGATGAGATAATCTCAACTTGGCTGAGAATCTTCTTTCCCATGTCATAATATATAGACCAACTGCAAAAAGAATAAGTACCATACTTCTAGTGATGTCCTTGATCCTTCTTGAAGAAGTCCCTAGATCTTTGCCTCTCCTTTGGCTTTGATCTTTCATCCTTCATGACTCATGAGGTAGGAACTCCTCTTGTTCAGCAACATATACCATCTTGGACTTTGAATATCTTTGATTCCTTTGATGACACTCTTGTTTTTCTTCCTTGAAATCCTTAAGTATTGAGCACTCCATTGTCCAATAAGAGATGCTTGAAAACTCCTTCTCATTAACCTCTACTTCATTAGATCCTTCATGTTCCTCCCTTTCTTAATGACTATAAGATATCTTCTCCATTCTCTTTAAAAGACTCAACAAATTAGTCTTCATTTTCATAACATCTCTCCTAATCTCTTTTATACAAAGAGACTTAAGTGCCATATTTGGAATTACAACATAATCCCAAGCAACACAAAACTTACAATACTTACAACTTTTCGTTAAGTTATGAGCACAAAACACACATACCCACAACCACTTTTCTAGTTATGAGAACCAAACATAAACACCCATAACAAATTGCACAAATTTGGACAAATTTCTAAATACCCATAAGAAAATTCAAAGAGATTAAGAGTACCCACAAATAATTTCGAAGTGTCCACAAATAGACCAAACAAGAAATATGAATACCCATAATTTAATTCTTATAATTTTTACAAACCCTAGCTATTCCAAGCTAATGGACATCTCAAATAGAAAGAATTTCATATACCCAATACAATCCATGATCCAAAAGGACCAAAAGGAATTTCATCAAACCCTTATTAAGTATAGAAAATACATTAATTACAAGTGTAAATTAAAATAACACTATAGGTGAGTTAATCCTTATGTTATGATGTAGAGAATTCTTCAACTTGAGTTAATATTTATCATTTATATGTCAATTTCCTTCTCCTAGATTTATTAGTTAAGCTCTTCAACAGCATGTGTGTGTGTATACATATTTAAAAGAATCATTAATGCTAAACAAAGCATACCTCTTTCAATTCTTGAGGCATAACATACAGAATCTTTATTTCTTCTTTTATTTCCAAATTTGATTGCTCAATAATTAGCATTCGCATAGTAGTTATTAGATATACAACATCCAACATTTATATGAACGTACACCAAAGCATTTACATGAAATAACCACATTGATATATATATAGTTTAGAAAGAACATTCTAATCAGTTTAAGAAATCATTCTAATGCACATAGGTCATGCAACATAGGAATAATCAAATCATAGCACCAAACTCAAAAATAATATAACATTTAAGCTTTACCTTTGCTTTTGTTCATTTTGTTAAAATATGCGAAATCAATTGGCAGTAAATACTTAGCACCTTGCGTTTAATAATACAAAACACACATTAGCATAACTTAGATCCATCATAAAGAATAATAATTGTTTGTTCAGCCAATCATCAATACAAGTACATCAGCAACACTCTAAATCTATCAAAGTCATAAAATTATAGATAGTTCTACAAATAAACTCTAATTGCATAAATCATTAAAAAAGAGCACACAAATATTACCACAAACATCAAGATGAAAACCTAAGAAAAATGCATCGTTGGAACAAATCACATTCTCTAACTAAGTAAGCAATGTCTCACTAATCTTATTTTATCTTAGTTCTAAATCATTAAAATAAATACCATGCTTATGTTAGAATTAGTAATGATCATCATGTTCTCTTACATGGAAGGATATGACTTCAATCCTAGTCTTTAACTAGTTGAAAACTAACTTTGTTGTATATTTAGCATAAATTAATCAAACAAAGCTTAATTCTAAATCATTTAAACAAATACCATGCTTATGTTAGAATCAATAATGATTATCATGTTATGATCTCATAGTTATACTCCTATTGCCTAAAAGGATATGAATTTGATTCTATCCTAGAACTTTTCTTTCCAAGCATTGATGGTTATTTATGAGTAGTGGGAATCAAACCCATGATGTCATGTATAACACAAGGCTTTACTGTTGGGTCAATAGGCATCTATAATATGTTTATTACCTACAAAGTAAAATAGCATTGTTTTGCAAAAGCACTACTTAGCATCACCCAAGAGTCCCAAAGTAACTAAATGTTCCAAAGTGGACTCAAAATGGACTACACTTTAATATCCTCAAAAAGCTATGAGCATAATAGAATCATATAACTCACATGTCATACATTAGTCCATGGTTATGAATGCCACAAGGATACCTTTATAATCATATAAGTGATTGAATCAATGTAACACATACAATATGCTTGAAGAGCACTAGTATATGTTAAAAAATTCTTCTTGAATTGGTGAATTATGTAGTTTTAACTCTTGATCTTCTAGATGTGATAATTTTGGAATGTCTAAAATTTTGGACTATGAGAAAATGAGTTATAGAAGTCTTGATAATGCATTTAATATGATGCTTGGTTGATAATGTGGTTACATTAACGATAATGAATTTATAATTGAGAATGAAAGTTAATATTAGTGATAGATGTGTAAATGAGAGAAGAAAGGAATATGAAAAATCATGAAATTGTAAAGGAAATATAATGCCAACTTTATTGCCTTCAAAATTGGTCATTTCATTCATGTATGACCATGTAATTTATAGGAAATGATTAGGGCCATATTTAAGGAACTTGAGAAGTCATTTTCCATAATGAAAAGAAAGAAATTTATGGGAAATTAAGGTGAGTTGGGGCCAAAATAGTTTACATTCACCCATCAATAAGGTATTAGCCTAGCAATAAGACATTTGATTTGGAAGCTCTAGGTTAGGGATTCAATTCTAGTAGACAATGCTAAGTTATTTAAAATTCTACTTAAACTATATATCTTGGGGTGTACTTGTGTTTCACTTATTTTAAGTTCCAATACCCCTAAAATAGTTTACATTTTCCCATCAACTGAAAAATAAATAAAAATACTTTAACTTTGTATACATTTGCCTTCATGTGGGTAGAGCATTAGATACTACTTATTAACAGTATACACATAACAACATTATTCCATTAAGAGAGCTAAGACATGTTCATATTTTAATGCATCTAGCCTTAAGCCCCACTCCATACAAAAGGGTGATGGCTTTAGCATTAAAGCCAAACCTCCTTCATAAGCCTACATATCCTTATGATGTGGCTCACAAGGAATTAGGGTTATGTAATTCCTTGGTGATGGTTAAGATAGCATGGAACCTATAAGGATCTTCATACTCCTCCAACCTCAATCTCAAAGGAAAACAACCTTCAATCCACTAACAAAATATATTTTCTTATATTATTTCCCACTTGAAAGAAGCAACATTGTTATTGCTTAAGTATTTCTTCATATGCTTCCTCAAATGTAAAGAGCACACTAGATATCGAGAATATAAAGTTAATCAAAGCCCATCCAACAATTGTGGATTAGAAGGCTTAACAACTAGGATCATCAATCATAAATCACTAATTTCAAACTCAACGGGGTGTTCAATCAAGGCATAAGAATGTTCATAGTCAACAAGAAAAAAACTTGATCTTTTTCATGTAAATGGTACCAAATTTTCAACCTAGAGAAAAATCTACTCACTTTACATACAAGTTGTTTCCTTTACCTTTAGCAAGTATGTAAGAGTGTTGATTTGATCCTCTAGAATACTAGGACTAACATCTATTCACTTATCTTTAGGTATCTCGTCAATAACTCATAACTACTTTGCAAAAGTTTTTGAAGGTTGGTGGGATGTTGTTGCAACAATAACTAGAATCTTTGATGTATAGTTGTTTTTCAATATAAATGATGGGCCGGGATATCGCATGGGCTGCGATATCACGACCATCACGATATCACATCCCTTGCGATATCGGGTTGTCCCCCACGATATAGCGTACGTGATATCACGGTGCGCCGTCATATCTATAAATAAGAGGCAGCTCTCCCTTGTTTCTCATCCTAGGCTTAGACCGTAGTGAAACTCTAACAGATTGATCACTCCAGAGATAGAATATTTTCCATGTGCCCGCAGTAGGAGTCCTAAGTGAATGAATCTTTATTCGAGCAAACATTGTACTTGAACACAAGTTTGTGTACGGAAATAAAGATGAACTTCTTGGATAAACCTTGCAGTGCATGGAATAGGCTAATTAGGATTTTATTTATTGTTATTTACTATTTATCATTTACATGCTTTATTAGGAATTAAATATTTCTCAACCCTTCCCTCCTAGTTAATTACCTCAGTACGACCACTTCGAGCACGTGCGTTACGCGTGGTGATCCCAGCAACGACTATTCTTTGGTAGCCACAGTTGCATTGGTTCAAGGTGTGAACAGTAAGTGGGAATAGATGTTGATGCTAGGTTAATTTAGACTTAGTTTGTTAGTTAGAGTTAGTTAATTAGTCTCTTTACCCTTCACCTCAATAGCATAGCAGATACAAACATAAAAAGATATAAAAATCATATACCTCAGACTTACTTAACCATACANGTTTAAAAAAACCTTAGGGTTAATTAATTAAATAAAGAAAAATTATATAATGGTTAAAAAACACACCGATAAGACACCATGTCTTCTTCTTCTTCTCATAAGAGCAACTCACCACCTAGGGATCATACAAAGAACAATAGGCAATCAAAAACACATAACCTGAATCTGCCAGTTCCTCAACAATATAGGGTGGAATATACTCATCCTAATGAGTATATACCCAATTTTACTTTTATCGTCCATCAGGATGAACAGATGCGTTGGAGAGACTTGCAAGGTAACATAGTGTTACCTCTGGATCGTGCAGTCCCAAACATGCTCCTTTGTGCTCTTGCACAAATCGGCATGACACAGCTCTATGCTGAATATGCTATAGGCAATTTTGACACAAGGGATTATCATCCCATAGAAGCACAATGTATAAGGGACTCAAGGCAGGAGAGCCAACATACACTATTGAAGGGCAAAGAGGTCCCACATGTCCTAAGTGAAATTGGAGATGGTGAGCCACTTATAATGGGTTCTCTATCAAAAGATGTTCCCCCTCCTAACGATAGTGAGGAGGTAGGGTACCAGAATCTATGATCCACGATACACACCCTTGGTTCTGATCCCCGTGAACACTAGTTGTTCACGGAGGGAACAACAACACATGACAAGGACGGGCACTCAGATCGTCATCACGATCGACGCTGAAGCCATAGAAGAGAAGGTAGGAAACATCATCATGGTGATGGTTCTCCTTCTTCTTCCCCTTCTTCACATCATTCATCCTCTCCTTCCACATCTAGGGGCAATCGTCAAGAGCATAACGGTGAGGATAGAGGTAGGAAAAATGAGAGACCTTGACGAGAGAGTCGAGAGAGAGGACAAGGGCATGAACAAAGGGAAAGTAGGGAACAACGTAGACACCATAGACGTCATGAAAGAGATGATCATGAAGAACCCCTACTTGCCACCCGAAGCATGCTAAATATAATGGAGGTAGTGAGAATACTAACAAGGCATCTAAATGATAGCCAGATCAAGCACTTAGATATGAACAATATCCCATGCTTTGAAGGGGGATACAACGCGGATCCGCAAAATCATTTATAGGCATTCCATGATGCTCGTGCCTTGCAAAACATAGAAAACAAGTGGCAGAAACTAAAGTTGTTTCCCAAGACACTCATCAAGGAAGCAGAGAGTTGGTATTGATCCTTAGAACCAGAAACCATTAGGAGGTGGAGTACGATGTTAGAAATCTTCAACGATAAATATCAAATGTACTCCAAAGTGTCTAATTTGTGTATGCAGATCCAAGGATGGAAGCAAGGTACTCATGAACCCTTGGATGTTGCCATGGGCTAATACTACGCATTGTTACATCATTGTCCGGGCCATGGTTATGCACAGCGGGATCAACTCCGCCACATTGTAGATGGGCTAAGGTATGAAACTAGGAGAACCCTTGGGACTTATGCCCAAGGGAGATTATCAAAACTTAGATCCCATGAAATTCATCGATTATTGGAACAAGTAGCCAAAGAAGAAGGTGAACTATGAAAAAGGGAAAGTGCAGAAGAATTTAACCGCAATCCTTCCCTTTGGAAGAAGGGAGTGAAATTTTGCGATGAAGAGGATGAGTCACCACTCGAAAAGTTGGTGAATAGAAAAAACTTGCTGATTCGAAAGCTAACAACAAAAGTATCGACTAAGGTGGATCAATTGTGGGATTCCTTAGACTCTAGACTTGAAACTATCTTGAAAATCGTAGAAGAGTCTAAGGAGGAACAAAGTAGTGACAAGGGTAAGGGGAAAACAACTATCTCCGATGAGGTTGTGAATTCGAACACAAATGATGATGGTGGATGTGAGATCTTCCACTATGACCATCCTAAGGGATGTTGTTCAATCATCTCACATCTATAAGAGTCTGGGGTGTATGCACTCAACCTGAGACTCAATAGACAGCAAACACCCCGAAGGTTACCTTATCCCCAAGGTAACCCAAGGCAGTTCCACCAACTGTTGACGTACTATCCAAGTGGAACTCCACCACAACCCATCGAACAACATCAACAGTGGCAATACCCATAGTCATGGGGGCTGACACCGTCGAGACAACAGTACCCTTACCGGTAACCTGATCCTTATGGCTATTATGTGCAGCATCCGGTTTCTCCAAGTGACTCTATGGGTCACACAACTCCCCAACATCATTACCAAGTTCGTGAGTACTTTAGGAGGACTCCTTCTCCTTTGGGAGGCACCCCACATACCTACCATCCTCCTAATCCATCCACACCTCTTCCATCAGTAGTTCCCATAACACCTCCTACTCCAACAATGCAAGGGGAACTCCCCACTCAACCGCAGCAACGCAACGCTACGAGAGTTGTGAACATTCACCCCACTGCTGGTTCTGACAACCGTAAAAAGAGAAGACCTTTCTTCAAAACCAAAAGACAAGCTCTCACAACAACAAGCAGTTGAGTCTGTGATCACTCCTCCAACATATAAGGCTTCGGAGCTCCCTTCAAACCAAAATCAAGCTTCATGCATATGGTTATGTTAACGCATACCGTAACCGACTAGATCAAGGTAGGCCACCTTCCCAGGAAACTATCTAACCCTGGAAGTCCCTTAATTTATCTACAAATTGCCAGGAATGAACCACATAAGGCTCTTCTTAACTAAGGTTCTGGAGTCAACTTAATTTCACGAGAAATGTATCAAGCCTGGAACCTACCCCAACTCAAGAAGAGAAGCATTCAACTTGAGCTGGTTGACCAGTCCATCACCATTCCCTTGGGATTGGTGGAGGACATAGTTACCACTGTGTATGGTTGATCATACCCAGCTAACTTCTTGGTGATAGAAGTCACCAGTAATAACAGGGGCTTCCCAATTATAATGGGAAGGCCATGGCTAAGTACAATAGATTCCTACCTAGGGATCCGCGATCTTTCCTTGGAGATATCTAAGATAAACATTTATGGAAAGATCGAGAAGAAGAAAGTTCCATGCATCACATACAGTAACTCAGAGGGTGATGACATGGAAGAATATTCAGCATCTCTTCCATGTAACTAGTGTGCCCAAGAAACAAAAATACAAAGGTGCCTGTATGTAGCAACCACACAAGTAGTAGAAACCCTGTGGTTGACAGCTAGTCGAAAGAGCAACCCAACATGCATGGAACAAATTGGGGGTACAACTCATGCTAACAAAAAAGGCATAGATACATTGGAGTATGAGTGTCACTAACTTCCACCCCTTAATCTAAGAACATCAATTGGGAGAAGTTGGGCACTTCTACGAAATTCAAACAGGCGCTCATTATTTTAGCTTTCTCCCTTTCCATTCAGTCATGGGGGAGATGGCCACCTATGCTAATCATTGGAGGTCCTCAATTCTTTTTACATGTTTTTTTTACACATTTTTGTTTTACAAGTTTTTGTTTTCCACATTTTTATTTTACATGTTTTTGTTTTACACGTTTTTGTTTTACACGTTTTTGTTTTACACATTTTTGTTTTACACATTTTTGTCTTACATATTTTTGTTTTACAAATTTCTTTAACTTTTCTTATTTTTGTTTTACAAATTTCTTTAAATTTTCTTGTTTTTGTTTTACAATTTCTTTAACTTTTCTTATTTTTTTTTTCAACATCGTTATACTTTTTCATTTTTTGTGTGCGTGTGTGTGTGTGATCCACCTTGTAAGTTTGTCATTCAATAAGTGTTCTTCACGATGGTATGAACTGTTTTTCATTGATTGCTAATGTTTGATTTCTACCTTTAAGTTATGATGTTGATACTAAGGTATGTTCTTTTGATATGGCAGGTAATGAGTCCACTTCATCCATCGATCCACAAGTTCTATGGTCTCTCTCGGCTTCGAAATGTACAGTCCCTTCCTAAATAAGAACTCTAATGAATCAGTGACTGGGCATTTCTCAAACTAAGGAAGGACTCAAGGATTGCAAAGGGTGTGACTTCAAGGGAACTTGATGTATTATTGTTGGCCATTCTCTTAGGTGCTTGGATGTTTTCTTCTTGAGTTTTCTTGCCGTCTTGATGTTACCCAATTATCGGAAGCTAAGAAAATAAAAATAAGAAGTCTTTGCATGGTGTGGTTCTCACGCATAAAAACATAAAACAAAAAAAAAAGAAAAAAGAAAAAGAAAAAGTGAGAATTCAAAGCACACCCCTTAGAAAAAATAATCCCTTGGGCTATAAGCACTGGTTATGGAACAAAAATTAAACTGTTCCCTCTAACCAAGGCCCTTCTCGCTTCCCATTTTTTCCTCATTTGTTTCATCGGGATAGTGGTGGCTCTTGGGTGAAGGCATTCTTGTTATTCAAGAGGATGGATTGGCTGAATGCATTGATGCGAAGTCACTAGATGTGGTTGGTTTGAGGCCAGAGTTGGAATGAGATTTGCCAAGTCACATTAATCATGAAACACACAAGGGGCTGTGTACCACCTTGTTCTTGGGATTCCATTCCATTCTATTCTCTCCATCCTTCTTTCCATTATTCACCTCATTGTTGGTGGTATCATTAGTATATATTTTGGTTAACGCATTGTTTTCTTTTTGGTAAATTCTTGCAGTTAAGACTTTAACTCTTGTTCCAAATGACATATGGTAGTCATCAATATTATATCTCCAGACCCACAATCAGCCATACAACAACTCAACCAATGGACTTACACCGAAGCAAGGTATTAATTACATGATGATTCATTTACCTTTGCTAATATAAGACTGTGTTGTGTGTGCAGATGGAAATCATGCAACAATGGATTGGATATGGAGAGAACCCTTGGAATGGAGCGGTGCTGAAGCAGCTATGCAAGGAGCAAGATCGATGGCATGCTTACGGATGGACAATGAAAGGCGTAATCTTGGCATTGGTAGCAGCAAAACTTCTTTCTCTCTCTCTTTCTTAGCTACCAAATGAGGCCTGATGTCAATGTAATAAGGTGTTCACTCTTGTTGTCATGAACACCAGTTTTGTTGTGTCTTGTAATGATGATCCATTCACATGTCATCCCATTCGTTCCATTTGAGTCAATAATCCCATACCTTCCTGATATTATTGTAAGGAACTCAAGGACAAGTTTTCATTTAGTCATGGGGGTATGATGGGACGTGATATCGCATGAACCGCGATATATCGCATCCCTCGCAATATCACGTATGCGATATCACGTTGTCCCCCGCGATATCGCAGTGCACCGTCATATCTATAAATAAGAGGCGACTCTCCCTTGTTTCTCATCCTAGGCTTAGACCGTAGTGAAACTCTAACAGATTGATCACTCTAGAGATAGAATATTTTCCATGTGCCCATAGTAGGAGTCCTAAGTGAATGAATCTTTATTCAAGCAAACATTGTACCTGAACACAAGTTTGTGTACGGAAATAAAGATAAACTTCTTGGATAAACCTTGCAGTGCATGGAATAGGCTAATTAGGATTTTATTTATTGCTATTTACTATTTATCATTTACATGCTTTATTAGGAATTAAATCTTTTTCAACCCTTCTCTCCTAGTTAAGTACCTCAGTACGACCGCTTCGAGCACGTGCGTTACACGTGGTGATCCCAACAACGACTAGTGTTTGGTAGCCACAGTTGCATTGGTTCAGGGTGTGAATGGTAAGTAGGAATGTATGTTGATGCTAGGTTAATTTAGATCAAGTTTGTTAGTTAGAGTTAGTTAATTAGTATCTTTACCCTTCACCTCAATAGCATAGGAGATAAAAACATAAAAAGATATAAAAATCATATACCTCAAATTTACTTAACCATACACCGTGACAAATACAAGTAAGTTTGGGAAGACAACGAATAATTAACCTTAAGTGTTCCATAAGGCGTGTAGGCACTTAGTCTACGAAGTTCAACCGAATCGTGTGTGTTATGCTCGTATTCATATGATTGAGTGTAGGGGTACCTTGCCACCCATCAATAAGGTTCTCATTATCTCCTTATACTTACCCTTTACTATCTTCTAGGCATTAGAAAAATTTTGACTCAAATTTCATAATGTCAGCGTAATGCATCCCCCCATGACGAAGTTGACTACTTTGGGATTAACAAGGTTTAAGAATTTTGGAAGTCAAAGCTATGAGGATGAAGTTGTGGCCTTAGGAAGTTAGTATGCAAGAGCGCTAAGGAAAAACTACAAAAACTTCTCTTACTAGAAATGAGAGAAATGAAAACTTTCACTAACTCACATGCATATATATCCTATTTTTGTATACGTGACATCATAGATGATACATCGTACGGGCTACAATGTCATAGCTACAATGTCATAGTGAAAAAATTCCAAATTTTCATTGCATTTTGTATAACAAAATGAGTTAATTGGAATTTTTGGAAGATGTGAAGCTTGTCCAAAGGGTCTTAGGCCATTAAGGATGCACAATTTTTGAGAATTTGACATTCAAAGTTCATAAGGAAGGAATCTCGAGCAATGAAAATTTATTGAATGGATAGGAGATGGGTTGAGAATTTTTTATGTATGGACAAATTACTAGATGATATGGGAAGTATTTAATAGATCTTGAGTATTTTCAAAAGGCACAAGATGATGTGAAATTGCTTGCCAAGTATGAAATACAAGAGTTATACAAGTGGATCCTCCCCAAAGTAGGCTCCAACCCTTAGTGTCCTTGTATAACCATGCCTAAAAGTGTCCTTAGGCACTCAAGGAGTTGACTGTAAGACATACCTATCTAGCAAAACACACATGCTAATATTGCTAAATTGGGAAAATAACACTATATTATTCAAAACCACAAAGCTATGATTGAATATATAGTGAGGTGAGATGGACTATAGAAGGGATTACTAAAATTTGAATGTGAGGTAGCTTATCATAGGCATAATGAATTCTTGTGTGTAATGTGTGATTAAAGTAATCATTAGCATTTCTTTCCCAAGATTCAAACCAAGTCCAAACCACTTTCCAGTGACATTGCATTGTTTCATGCCTAGGATTCACAACCATAAGACTACCACTGTTGCAAGGAGTATTATCACTTGGTGTGTTGTTCAAAAAAGGAGTTTATTCATTGCACTTTTTTTTGAGATTTCTGAGAAGCCACCTACCTTCAGGCATGGGTAACATGTCTTTTTAGTGGGATCCCCAAAAATTTATTCTATGCAAGTATTTTTTTTAACTATGTCAACCTTACCATGGGATTACCTTCAGGCATTGGTAGCATGTCTTTCTAGTGACATGGTAAGAAAACACTTATTGTACTCTTCCATTTTTTGTTAGATCTACAAGAATATAATACATCCTTAGTAACAGGATAGGACATATAGCAGTGATCCAAGAGAATCCACAAGTTTATTTAATGTCACACCTTTGTCATTCCCACTTGGTTCTTCACTCTTCTATCCAGGCATAACGAGCACAAGTTTATTCTTAGTTTTATTATGAGAAAAATATCATTATGGCCATGGTAAGAACCTCTTATTGTTGGAATGGGTGGATGGATGTCATGGTCTCACTATATAGGTAATTGGTCCCTTATGATTTGATAATATATAGAAATCTTCAACTTATTGGAATTACATCTTACTTTATTTGGTGTGTTTTATTGAAAAGTTAACAAAAATGTGTACAAGAAAAAATAATGGCAAAGTATAGAAAAATTGTAAAAGATAGTAAAAATTGCAAAAATAGCAAGAATAAGAAAAGCATAAAAAGGATGTGAAAATGCCAAAGAATGGGAAAAGGATTAAGAATTTAAAAAGTATAAAACAATGAAAAAATATCAAAGAATGTGAAATTTGGTAAGAAATATGAAAAATTATAACAAGAAATTATAAACCAAAAAGAATTATAAAATAAAAGTTGAAAAGCACTTATTTATTTCTAGATCAAGATAAGATATCTCCCCCATGATTGAACTCATGGGCAAGTGTTTAGAAAATGGACACTAGATCCCTTGGATCATACACTCTAGGTTTCTCACTTACCATTCTTGGTGACTTAGTTTTTTAGTTATCATTCCATGTAATCTTGATGGTAATCAAAGTTTGATCATCTGAGGACATATATCCTATTGGACTGATCTTTCCATTTTAGAAGATTCAACTATACTTTCTTGTTGATTCCTAAATTCAAATTTTAGGTCCTTATTTCCTCTATCTGCTAGTGTAAGATTATGGTTTAAAATTTTCATTTGTGAGTTCTCAATTGGGACCATTTTCTTAGGATAGGAGTTAATACATAAGTTAGATGGTTCCATGCATGTTTTGGATAATTTTAGATTCTTATTTTTCGGCCACTAGGTTTCTTTTTGTCTAGTGACCCATGCTCCTTCTTATATACACACTTGTTTTTCCCATTTGTTATGGGCTAGTGTAAGGATTGTGTTGAAATTTTGAGCTTTATTTCCATAACTGCACCCTTTATTATCATCAAGAATGCATGGAATTCTCTGCATATGTATGGCTCCTTTCCCATCTTCCTTGGAGATTTCCATGGATAAATCTCTCATTCCTAACTTATCATCTATTGTGCTAAGCCATGCTCTTCCCATTATGATAGGAAATTCCTTGTCATCATTCTTCATGGCAATCACTAAAAAATCTACTGGATAAGACCACCCACTAATGGTGGTCATCACATCTTCTATTTTTTCTAAAGAAATGGTGATAGATTGATCTGCTAACTCTAATCTTATATGATACTTCTTTAAGGGTAGTAGGCTACATGCCTTGTATTTTTCTTGAGATATTAAATTTACTCTAAAACCTAAGTCTAGTAGAGCCTTGCATGGTGAATTTCCAGCTACTTGTAAATTAATTAAACGAATTTCTAGATCTATTTTTTTCCTAGGAAGTGTCGTTGCCTTAATCCAATTTAATACTATATTCATTAGCCTAATAGTTTTAAGTTCCTGATTTAGTTTTTGTGGAAGCTTGGTATTGGTAGGAGGATTTATCATAGGAGAAACTTGTCTCAATGAAGTCATAATTCTACTAGCCTTTTCTAGACTTATCCTAAAGAAAGGTAGTTTTCTTAATTTTCCTTACATATCACTGGTATGACCCTCTCTTTGTATATTCACTGCCCTTGTAGCACTTCTCTATTGAGGTTGTGATGGGAATTCCCCCTATATGAAAGGTGGTAGCACTGGTGGCAAAGCATTGGAAAGGGGATTTCATGGGCTAACTGCTGGTAGATGTGCATAAGGACTATGATCCATCCTTGGAGTAGTAGGCCTATGGTATTCTAGTGGATAATAAGGAGAAGAATTTTGGATTGAAGTGCTCCATGGAGATATTAGAAATTGAACATAATATCCATAAGGGTTTGGTTAGATGTATGGATATTGCTGCCTTTGTGGTGGCATTACCAATGATTGTGGTTGCTGCTACTATTGATGATACTACTATAGCTGCAAGTAAGATCCACTTGGATAATAGGCTAGTTGGAAGGTTTGTTAGTAGTTTCCTTGAGGGTAAGATAACTATTTTGGCATTTTATTTTGGAAAAATCTTGAATTAAGTGCATATGCCCCTGTTTCTTGCAAATGTGCCATTACAGGACAACATCCCTTAGGATGTTCATAGTGGCATATTGTACACCCTTCCTCATCCTCTAAGTTTGAATTAGAAGATTCTACCACTGAAGCAACTTTTCCTTTTCAACCATAGTCTCTTTTCTTCTTCTTCTCCTTGCCCTTATTGAAGGCTTGTTTAGTTCTGATGAGCTGTGATATCGCATCAACCGTGATATCGCGTACGCGATATCACAACCCATCGCTAGTTCTATAAATAAGAGGCAGCTTTACCTTGTTTCCTCATCTAGATCTAGACCCTTAGCCAAACTATAGAGTTTTACCATTCCAGAGTTAGAATAATTTCCATGTGCCCGTAGTAGGAGTCTCAAAGTGAACGGATCTTTATTCGAGCAAATTATACCTGAGCACACATTTGTGTCCAGCAATAAAGACGAACTTTTTGATAAACCTTGTAGCATGTGGACTAAGCTAAATAGGATTTAATTACTATTAAATGTTTAAATTCTTTCTTAGATAATTAATCTCTCTCAATCCTTGACTCTCCTAGTTAAGTGCATTCATTACGACCGCTTCGAGCACGTGTGTAATGCTTGGTAACCCAGTAACGAGTAGCATTTGGTAATCCTAGGAGCATTGCACTAGTTTAGGGTGTGTACAGTAAGTGGGAACGGATACTGGTACTAGGATAATTAGAACTTAGTTAATGGAAATTAGTTAATTAGTCTCTTCACCTTTCCCGTCATAGCATATGCATTAAAAAGATAAAAGACATAAAAATCACATCAAACTTACTTAACCATACAACCGTGACAATACAAGTAAGTTTGGGAAGATAGCGATTGATTAACCTTAAGTGTTCCATTAGGGCGCATAAGCACTTAGTCCTTGGAGTTTGACTAGATCATGCGTGAAACGCTCGTATTCGTATGGTTGAGTGTAGGGGTACCTCGCCACTCATCATTGGCACTGTTACCAAGGACTTAGTTGTTTGTGTGCTACATAGAACATAGGATATCATTCACATCGTTGGGAGCTAAAACGAACCCTTAGGGTTGATTAAGAAGAAAAATAAGATAACGATCAATAGCACATCGAACAAGACAATAATGTCTTCTTCTTCTTTGCACAAGAGCACTTCACCACCTAGGAACAACACTAGAGACAATCCGCGACACACCGCACATAACCAAAATCCTCCAGTTCCTCAAAAATTCAGTGTGGTATATATTCATCACCATAAATATATACCCAACTTTACATTTATCTTCCATCAAGATGAACAACTGCGTTGGAGAGACTTGGAGGGTAACATAGTGTTGCCTCCAGACAGAGTTGCCCCCAACACGCTCCTTCATGCCCTTGCACAAATAGGCATGTCACAATTATATGTAGAGTACGTTGCATGTGATTACCCTGCAAGGGACTACCATCCCACAGACGCGCAACGTCAACAGGACTTGTGGTAGTAGAGTTACCATACATCATTGAAGGACAAAGGACCCCATAACGCTCTACCCGTCTTAAGCGAAATTGAGGGTGGTGAACCTATTTCAATAAGTTCTCCACAAAATGATGTTCCCCCTCCTAATGATAGTGAGGAGGTGGTGTATCAGAACCTTCACTCCACGATTCACAATCCTAGTTCTGATCCCCATTGATGAGACATGAAATGCTCATAGTGCTGGTGGCCGCGTTAAGGCACCCACGTTGTATCATGGGTCGCGATGTATCATGGGCCGTGATATCATGTATGCGATATCACGTCTTCCCTGCGATATCGCGTACATGATATCGCAGTCAGCCACAAGTTCTATAAATAAGAGGTAGCTCTCCCTCATTTGCATCTAATTTTAGAGTAGCGAAGCTCTGGCAGTTTGATCCCTCCAGAGTTAGAATTTTTCCTGTGTCTGCCCGCAGTGTGGTGAATGTGATTGTACGGTGTCTTTATTCGAGTGTGCCGTACTTGGACACGCACATGACCGGCAATAAAGATCGACATTACTTCATCATTGTAGCATTCACTTAGTTTATTTATTTGTTATTTATTTAATGTTATTTATTGCTTTCATAGCGTGGTGTGAGTACGACTTAACTACGAGCATCTACGGGTGTGTACGGCTAGTTAAGGAATCGGTTGCTCATCGCGATTAGTCTCTCATCCTTAAACTCCTAGAAGCGGAACGATTATGACTTGATTACAAGCAATTAAGTGTGACTACTTGGTAGCCCAGTGGTGTAGCTAGGGGGATCTACGCTTGGTAACCCAGTGGCGTATTTGGGGTCTGCGCTTGGTAATCC
>MNCI01026431.1:409951-421103 GCA_015680685.1 Gnetum montanum
AGTGATGAGTGGTGGGTATCCCATATGTCCAATCATACCAATCACAAGCATTCATGTGTAGTATGGTGGAATTCTATAGATGGGACTAGTTGTGGCATTTAGATCATTAATCATTGACCACAAGATGCTATCTTCCCACTTGGACTAGTAGTATCTTTATCATATATGGTTCAGTCCAAAGTTAGGCACATGCTAATTGACGTTGTTGCGGCCTCAAACTAATATTAATGATAAGAGACAAATTAATTGTTTAATCTAACTAACAACAAGAAGATAAATTTAAACTAGCTTAGCGTGATAAGCATTCAATTCTAGCTTACTGTACATGCCTTGGGCTCATGTAATTGTTATTGGGTTACCAAGCATTATGCTACTAGGTGAACCAAGTAATAACACTACTATGATTACCAAATGATTACACTTAAATGCTTGAAACCAATCATACTTATTCCACTTTACTAATAAACAAGTAAAATACTTGGAAATGTAAAATGATTAAACTAAGAAAATAGTAAACAAATGATGAAAAGAAATCTCGATATTTATTTCTAGACATGAACTGTGTCCAAGTATACTACACTCGAATAAATATTTCATACAACTACTCAACACCACACTACGAGCATTCACTCTATTGCTAAAGCTATGAAAACAAACTGCAAGAGTCTACCTAAGGATGGAATGAAACTTATTTGGATCATGTGCCCAAGTGTTGTATTATAGGTAGGCACACATCTCATGATATCAGATATCTAATGTCATAACTTGTACTCCAATATTGGGGCTAAGATATTGTATTCCCGATAAAAGAATGAGAAGATATTAAAGAATGTAAAAAAGTATTAAGAAAAGAAAAATGTATAATAAAAAATTATAAACCACAAAAAAGTAGAAAACAAAAAAGTTAAAAAGAACTTATTAATTCCTAAGTCAGGATAAGGCCTCTCCCCACGCTTGAACTCATGGGCAAGTGTTTAGAAAGTGCACCGTAGATCCCATGGATCATACACCTGAGGTTTCTCACATACCATCCTTAGTAACTTATTTTTTTTATTATTGTCCCATGTAATCTTGATGGTAATTGAATTTTGATCATGTAAGTCCTTAGTTTCTATTTTTATTGGTGTATGATTATGGTGTAATATTTCCTTTCGTGAACTCTTAGTTGGGAGCATTTTCTTAAAATAGGAGTTAACAAGTGGTTTAGATGTTTCCATGCATGTTTTAGATAATTGAAAGTTCTTAGTTTTTGATCACTAGGTGCCTTTTAGTTTAGTGGCCCCTACTCTCTCTTATGCACACACTTGTTTTTCACATTTGTTGTGGACTGGTGTAATGACTGTGTTGACATTTTGAAAGGTTGGTCCACAATTACATCCTTATTTTTTAATGGTAATGCATGGAATTACCTGTCTCTCCATAGTGATAGGTTCATATGTTATGTTTTGCCTAGAGTAGTAATGGGTGTTGGCCCTTGCATAGGATTGGAAGATATTATTTTGGTGAGGAAGTGTGTTACACTTGGATAGCCTTATGTGGATTTTGATGAGTTAGTAGGTCTATGAGTTTTGTGCCCATGTGAGGAAATTGTCCTAAAGAAAGGACGTTTCCGAGACTTTTGTTGAGATCTACTAACATTATCATTTACATGTATGTTTGTAGCACAATTGACATTCTTTCTTTGATGTTGTGGTGCTAATCCTTCATGTATTGTTGGTGGTGACATATGGTGGAGGAAAGTATGAGAATATTGAGGATTTTGTAGAGGATAAGAGGTTTGAGATAGTGATCCCATAAGAGATGCTAGTATGGTTTGTTGTAGGACTATCTATAATTACCTTGTGAGTAAGATAATTTCCTAGGCATTTGCTTTTGTATGAACTTGGGATTTAGAGCAAAAGGCCCAAAATCTTGCAGATGTAACATATCTAGGCAACAACCCTTGGGATAGTGATGAGCGGCGAGGTACCCCTATGCTCAACCATACGAATACAAGTGTTTCACGCATGATCTGGTCGAATTCCAAGGACTAAGTGCCTATGCACCTTTGTGGAACAAGGACAGGTTAGTTGATCATTGTCTTCCCAAACTTACTTGTATGTCACAATTGTATGGTTAAGTAAGCTTGAGGCATATGATTTTTATATCTTTTATGTTTTTATGTCCTGTGCTAATAGGGAAGGAGAGAGAGAGATAACTAAGTGACTAATTTAACTTAACTACTGATTAAATAGGCTTTAAACTAACCCTAACACTAGTATCCGTTCTCACTTGCCATACACATCCTAAACCAGTGCAACACTATTGGGATTACCAAACACTAATTGTTACTAGGTTACCAAGAGTTACATGCATGCTCAAAGTGATCATACTGTGTGTGCTAATAACATAAATGTAAAGTGCATAAAATAAAATAAATGCATAAGAAAATAAAATAAAATAAAATAAATGTGTAATGAAACAAATCTCAAGTGCTGCGAGGATGAATCGCAAAGGTCATCTTTATTGTCGTACACAAGGTGTGCTCAGGTACATAATGCTCGAATAATGATCCATCGACACTTAGACCTCCTACTGCGAGCACTTGGAAAATACTCTAACTTTCAAATAAACTACAAGAGTTTCACTACTTGACTGCTTAAAGATTTCTTTCTCAATTATGAGCCTGGGCACTATATTTATAGGCTTGGAAGCAAACCACTCTAATAATTAGAATAAACTGCTAGAGTAACTACTCTAATAATTAGAATAAACCACTAGAGCAACCACTCTCATCATACCCCCATGACTAAATGAAAACTCATCTTCGAGTTCCTTACAAAATATTGGGAAGATATGGGATTATTGACTAATTGAAAATTGATGATGGAATGGGATGACAGACTCAATGTGCCCAATGATGGATCAATAAGCATATTACAACATTGTGGTGAACACTTGTACATAAATGATATCCAAGCCTTTATTTGGCAACTTGTAAAGAAAGAGAGAGAGAGAAAATGAAACGTGCTGCTGTCAATGCTAAGATTACGCTTTCCATTGTTTATCCATAGCCACACCACCAGACTTGCTCCTTTCGTAAATGCTTTAGTTCTGGTCCATCCTAAGTGCTTCCTCCAAGCCTAGTCCATTGTTTGTATGATCACCATCTACACACAACACAGTCACAAATGAGCAAGGATAGATAAACCACAATGCAGTTAATACCTTGCCTCGATATGAAGCACATTGGGTGAGTTATCATTATGGCAGAATTTGGTTCAGAGATTTATCACAAGTGACTACCCAAGGTGTAGGGGTTAGGCAAATAGTAAAATGGAGAAAATTGAAAAATGTGTGCTAGGGCCCCCACAACTAAGAGTGAACCTCTAGTAGCTATAAGATGGAAAAATATGAGGAACAAGAAATATGGGAAAAAATAACAATGACAACGCTAATAAAATCGATGTCATGGATGGGGATGAAACAAGAAATGATTGATTATATGAAATGTTTAAGGAAAAGAACTTAACAATTGCACCAAAAAGGAACATCGGTGGATCCTCCCCAAAGTAGGCTCATGCCTTTTATGCTCTGACAAACCCACAAACCAAAGAGTCTATAGGCTCTAGGAATGTCATTTGGAAGCAAGAGTTAAAAATTTATCCACAAGAATTCACCAAAGAAAAACAATGCATCAACCTAGAATGGACTAATGATAAAATCGGCAATGAGGTGGAAAATGGGAAGAAGGATGGAAAGGAGAGAATGGAATAGAATCCCAAGAATAAGGTTCTATAAAGCCCCTTTTGTATTTCATGGTTAATGTGACTGAGTAGAACTCATCCCAAATCTAGACTTAAACAAACCACATCCATTGACCTTGCATCAACACACTTGACCAATCCATCCACTTGAAGTAACAAGAATGCTTCCACAAAGAGTAACCATCATTCCGAGGAGACCGAGATGGAGAAGCAAGAAGTGAGAAAGGTTCTTAGTTAAAGAGAATCTTTAGACATGGGTAACATGTCTTTCCAGTTCCATAACCAATGCTTGTAGCCCATTATGCTTTATTGTGTTTAAGGGGTATGCTTTGAATTCTCACTTTTTCTTCTTCTTCTTTTTTTTGCATGAGAACCACACCATGCATAGATTTATTTTTATTCACTCAACTTCTTGATTTTTGAACATTGTCAGAATGGGGGAAAACCCAAGAAAAAGCATCCAAGCACCCAAGAGAATGGCCAGCACAAATGCATCGAATCCCCTTGAAGTCACACCCTTCTCATCCTTTGAGTCTTTCCTTGGTTTGAAAAATACCCAACCACCAATTCATTAACAAGTTTACTTAGAAAAAAGGGACTATAGAATTCCAAGCCAAAGGAGACCATAGAGTTGTATGAATGAGTGGACGGTGTGGACTTATTGCCTATTTTACTAAAAGAACCATACCTTAATATTAGCATCATAATTCAAAGGTAAAAATCAAATATTAGCAACCAATATGATATAATTCAATCCACCATCATGAGCACTTATTGGATGACGAATAAAAGTAAATCAAGCAAACAAAGAAATAGTAAAAATATGAATGATGGTATAAAACAAAAAATAAGAAAATTTGAAAAAATGTGTAAAACAAAATTTCAAAAAAGAACTGAGGGCCTAGAATGATTAGCATACATAGCCATCTCCCCCACGACTGAGTTGGAACGAGGAGATTCAAAAGAGTGAGCAAGGTTGTTCACTAACAGAGGTAGCATGTGTACCAATTGTCCTAAGCTCATGAAAAGGTTTGGTTTGTTGCACATTAATCAAAAGTTCTTGTCTAGGCTCTCAGGTTTGTATATTATCATGGCCCCTAAAGGAAAAGTTGCATAAATAATATAAGGTCCTTCTGATAGTTTTTGAAATTTAGTACATTGTGGCACATGTGTGGGATTCTAGTAGAGAACTTTATATCCTGGCTAACATTTAACTTTCCTAATTCTTAGGTCATGACGCTGTTTATTGAAGGCCTTCTACAATTCGTTAGATGATAGGGCAGCTAATCGATTTTCATCTAGCAAGTTAAGGATTACTAACCGTTGTTTCTGTGCTAGATCAAGGTCAAGGTTGAGGTCACATGCCATGGATAGTGTACGGAGCTTAGTTTGAATGGGAAGCATTGGTAATTTACCGTACACTAACTCATAGGGAGAGTAGCCTATAGGGAGTTTCCATGTGGAGCAGTATGCCCAAAGAGCATCATTTAGTTTAGTGCTCTAGTCTCGCCTAAACTTGCTAATAGTTCTTGTTAATATCTTCATAATCTCCCTATTGGTGACTTCTACTTGACCATTCGCTTGGGGGGTGGTATGGTGTAGTCAATTTATGCTCAACCCTTGAGTGTTGCATTAATTTCCAAAAATTTGCACCTGTGAAGTGGGTACCATTATCTAAAATAAGTGCACGAGGCATACCAACCCTATTTATCATTTGTTATTGAACAAATCGTGCAGTTGTAGATGATGTACAATCCTTAAGAGCAGCTGCTTCTGCCCATTTAGCTAGGTAATCAACAACAACAATGATATAGGCTTTTCCATTGGACATTGGTGTAATTGGCCCCATAAAATAAATTCCCCAAATGTTGAAGGGTTCTAATGGTTGAATTCATTATTGCATACTCTCCATTCTAGCAGTCATTCCCCCATCATGTTGACAGTGCTCACAAGATTAGACAAAATGTTAGGCATCCTGAAATAATGTAGGCCAATAATATCCTGCAAGCAAGATCTTGATGATCATTCATCTCCCAATGTAATGACCCCCACAAGGACCCTCATGAGCATCTTGGAGAACTTGCAGTTGATCTATATCAAGAACACACCATTGAACCAAGCTATCGAGACACACTTTGTAAAGTTTCCCATTAATTTTCATAAAGTACTTGGCTCGGTGAAGAAACTGTTGTTTCTTCTTAAGGTTTAACTCTTGTGGTATTTGTTGGGTGAGGATATCGGTAAGAATGCTATTGTACCAGTTTTTCTCCATGGGTGATTCATTATTCACTACACCAACAAAGAGAAATTCATCAAGAAAATAATCAAAAATTGGATACTCATCCTCTTTGTTGTCCCATCGCAACTGAGATAAATGATCAACAACTACATTCTTGGTGCCCTTGCAATCGATCATCATTAAATTGAACTCTTGTAAGATTATCAGCCATCATATGATATGAGGGCTTACCGTTTGCTTATTCATGAGGAACCTTATTGCACTATGATCTGTATGTATATATACTTTATATCCCAATACATAGTGTCTAAACTTTTCTAATGCAAACACTACAACCATTAATTCTTTCTCTATGGTAGTGTAGTTAAGTTGTGCACCAGCGATACTTCTACTTGCACAGTGGATGTAATAAGGATGCTTCTAGTCATCTAACTATGTAAGTACGGCTCCTAAGGCATAGTTGGACGTGTCAGTCATGATATGGAATGGTTTGGACCAGTTAGGAGCTTGTAGAATGGGTGTTTCTACTAACTTTTGTTTTAGATTTTGAAAAGCTAATTCACATTCCCTAGTCCACTCAAAAGGTACATCCTTTTTCATTAATTCCACCAATGGTTTGGCAACCTTTGAAAAGTTCTCAATAAATCTCATATAGTAGCCAATATGTCCAAGGAATGACCAAATATCTTTGACAGTTTCCCATTGACGGGTAATTCCTTGGATAATTTTGATTTTCTTGACGTCTACCTCTATCCTTGTGTGTGAGATTTTGTGCCCTAGTATTACGCCTTCTTAGACCATCAAATGGCTTTTCTGCTAGTTGAGCCTTAAATTAGTTTCTACACATCTTTTTAACACTTGCTCGAACCAGTCCAAGGCTTGATCAAAGTTTGCTCCATACATGGAGAAGTCATCCATAAAGACCTCCATGCCATTCCCTATCTACTATTGGAATATGCTTAGAACTAGTTGTTGAAATGTTGTAGGGGCATTACACAAGCCAAACGACATCTATTTGTATGCGAGCATTCCCCAAGGACTAGTGAACGTAGTCTTGGCTTGGTCTTCTGGGGCTATTTGTATTTGGTTATATTTGCTATATCCATCCAAAAAACTATAATAGCGATGCCCTGCGATGGTGTCTAAGACTTGGTCGACAAATGGCAATGGAAAGTGATTTTTGAATGTTGCCATATTTAGTAGCCTGAAATCTATGCACACCCTCCATTTGCCTCCCTTTTTAGGCACAATAACTAAGGGGCTAACCCATTTGCTATCAGCAATGAGGAATATAGACCCAGCCTTGAGAAGCTGTTCGATTTCTTCCTTAACTACTTGCTTCAGCTTTGGGTTCAAATGCCTCTGTGGTTATCTTTGAGGCTTCATGGAGGGGTCAATCTAAATTCTATGTTGGCATATCCTAGGATCTATTCCAGTTAATTCGAGATATGACAAAGTGAAGGCTTTTGACCATCTATTTATCACTTCTAGCAGTCTCTCTTTTTGTTGCAAATCAAGCTTAGTGTTAATAATTACCGACTTTCCGTTTTTAAGGAATGTATATTCTATACCAGTGGGCAATGGTTTCAGCTTGAGGGGTTTCTACTTAAATTTATCAAGGATTTCCAACTTCCCCCAGTTGACATTTTCAAGGTTAAGACATGGAAGTTGGCGATGGACTTGCTCTAATGCGTCTATGCTATCGATGTAAGTGCAAGTCAAACCCTCAGTTGGTTCCATGCATATGAGTGAACTACTTTCTTAATCAGCTATCAGCCACTGGGTGTCTTCCTGTTGCATGGCTACTACATACAGGCATCTTTGTATGTTGATCATTTGTGCACACTAATTGCATTGAGGCAATGTTAAACTTTGGACAAACCATGACCTCTGCACACAATTACACCTTGTGTCACTATATGCAATGCACGAAAATTTCTTCTTCTTAATCTTTTCAAATGTATTTTCCTTTGATATTTCTAGGGAAAGATCATGGACTCCTAGGCGTGCATCGATGGTGCTTAGCCATGCTCTTCTCATTATGATTGGGAAGTCCCCCTTACCGTTGTTTACCTGAATCACTAGGAAGTCAGCTAGGTACGATCACCCATATATAGTGGTAACAATTCCTTCCACCAGTCCCAATGGGATAGTGATGAACTGGTCAACCAACTCTAGATGGATGTTGCTCTTTTTCAATGGAGGTAGGTTTCAGGCCTTGTACATTTCTTGATAAATCAAGTTGACACCGAAACCTAAATCAAAAACAGCCTTACATAACACATTTCCAGTGATTTGTAAGTATATCAGAGGACTCCCAGGATCAGAGAATTTCCTAGGAAGGTGGCTAGCTTTGATCTAATCAGTGACAACATGATTTAGCATGACCATATGTGTTGAGTGCGGTGATTGGGTTGAAGGGGGCTTTGAAGTTTTGATTAATACTAAGGCATCTAAGGAATCAGCTACTTGTGATTGTAAGGGCTTGGTTGGACTGTTGGTTCTGAAGAAAGGTCTTTTCTTTATGTGGTTGTTGGAACCAATGGTAGGTTGAGAGTTAACAGCCCTCGTGGCATTATGTTGTTGCGGTTGGGTAGGGATTTCACCTTGCATCGCGAGAGCAGGTGGTAGTGGAGCTATTAGTGGAAGAGATGCAGCCAGATGAGAAAGATGATATGCTTACTAAATATTGCCTTTAGAAGAGGGAGTCCCATAATACTCATGGGCTTGGTAGTGAGGTTGAGGAGTGACATGACCAGTAAAGTCACATGGGGAGATTAGATGCTGCACGTAATATCTATACAAGTCAGGTTGCCGATAAGGATACTGTTGCCTTGGTGGTGGCATTCCCCATGATTGTGGGTGCTACCACTATTGATATTACTCAATCGGTTGTGGTGGAGTTCCACTAGGATAATATGTTAAGGGTTGGTGGAACTACCTTAGGTTACCTTGAGGATAAGGTAACCTTCAGGGTATTTTCCTTTTGTTTAATCGTGGGTTGAGTGCATACATCCCAAACTCCTACAGATGTGAGATTATAGGGCAACATCTCTTAGGATGATCATATTGACATATCTCACATCCACTATCATTGTCTATTTCCGAATCCACAACCTATTCAATGATGGCAACTTTGCCCTTACCCTTGCTACGTGCATGTTTAGCCTCTTTCTTTTNTATCCTCACAAAATCTTACTCCCCTCTTCTGAAGAAAAGGATCTCGATTATACTCTTCCACACTTTCTCTTTTCTGTAGCTCACCTTCTTCCTTAGCAACTTGCTCCAATAGTCTTTGAATTTGATGGGACCTAAGCTTGGATAGTCTCCCTTGGGCATAAGCCCCAAGGGTTCTTCTTGTTTCATGCCTAAGCCCATCCATGAGATGGCATAGTTGATCCCTTTACGAATAACCATGGCCAAGATAATGATGTAACAGTGCATAGTATCGACCCATGGCAGCATCCAAGGGTTCATGTCCTCCTTGTTTCAAGTGTTGGATTTGCTTTTGCAAGTTAGACACTCAGGAGTACATTTGGTACTTGTCATTAAATAGTTCTAACATAGTACTCCACCTACGAATGGATTCTGGTTCTAAAGATAGGTACCAGCTTTCTGCTTCTTTAACTAATATCTGTGAGAACAACATAAGTTTTTTCCATTCGTTCTTTATGTTTTATAAGGCACACACATCATGGAATGCTTGTAAATGATTCTGGGGATTAGCATTGTATCCCCCTTCAAATCGTGGGATGTTGTTCATATCTAATCTCTTGATCCTACTATCTTTCTGATGCCTTGTTGGAATTCTAACAGCCTCAGTTATGTCCAACATACTTTGAGTAGCGAGGATGGGTTCATCATGATCATCTTGTCCATGGCATCTATGATGCATACGTTGTTCCCTACTCTCCCTTCTTCTATGCCGTGACTCTCTAGAGTGCTCTCGTCCCCTTTCCTGGCTGTTTTATCTATGACTTCCACTTTGCCTACCTTTATCCCCATGGTCTTTTTCTTTACGATCGCATCTAGATATTGAAGGATAGGGTGAAGGAAATGATGCAAGTGAAGAAGAAGAAGAAGAACCATCACCATGATGGTGTTTGCTACCTTCTCTTTTGCAATCTCAACCCCAATTGCGATTGTGATCAGAATTTCCACCTTTATCATGAGTTCATGTCCCTTTTTCGGACCCTTTGTGCCCATGGGTATTAGAACCTAGGTTATGAATAGTGGAATGAAGGTTTTGATACACAACCCCTTGGCAAAAGTTAAGGGGAGGAACATCGTTGTGTGGCCGATTGCCTGAGGTAGGTTCACCACCCTCATTTTCGCTTAAGACATGTGGGGCATCCTGGGACCACTTACCCTTCAAAGACTTATGATGTCTCTCTTGTTGCAAGTCCCTTTAACATTGTGCCTCTATGGGATGGTATTCTCTTGAGTCATGGTCTTGCACAACGTATTCTGCATGTAACTGCGGCATGCCAATTCATGTGAGAGCATGAAGAAGCATGCTCAGGACTGAACAATCGAGAGGTAACACTATGTTACCTTCTAAATCTCACCAATGCAGTTGTTCATCTTGATGGAGGATAAAGGTGAAGTCTAGTATATACTCATCGGGATGAATATATACCACTCGAACTTGTTGAGGGACTGGCAAATCAATTGCATGTGTATTACGTCGCTGACTATTTCCTGTTTAAGACCTAGGTGGTGAGGCACTTTCGTACGAAGAAAGAGACATACTTGTCTATTCAGTGTGTAATGTATTATTGTTTATTATTTTCTCAACCAACCTTAAGGGTTCGTTTCAATGATGTGAATGATTTCCTATGTTCTAATTAGCGCACAAACAACTAAGTCCTTGGCAATAGCGCTAATGATGAGCGACGAGGTACCCCTACGCTCAACCATACGAATACAAGCATTTCATGCACGATCCAGTCGAATTCCAAGGACTAAGTGCCTATGCGCCTTTGTGGAACAAGGATGGGTTGGTTGATCGTTGTCTTCCCAAACTTACTTGTATGTCATGATTGTATGGTTAAGTAAGCTTGAGGCATATGAATTTTATATCTTTTATATTTTTATGTCCTGTGGTAATAGGGAAGGAGAGGGAGAGATAACTAAGTGACTAATTTAACTTAACTACTAATTAACT
>MNCI01026431.1:421726-459096 GCA_015680685.1 Gnetum montanum
TCTCCTATATGGTTTTCATGTATGTTGTAACTTTGTCATTTATCAACTCTCACATCTTATTATCTTTTCTTTAAGTTTAGCAATAAACTTTTGTATTGGCAAGGTTTGTTGTGAAATCACCTTATTAAGAGCTAACTCTTTTTCCTCATCATATATATGGACCCCCTTCTTTTGAAGAGGTAGATCTCAGTTATATTCCTCTACATTCTCTCGTTTACATAGCTTTCCTTCTTCTTTTGCCACCTACTCAACTAGCCTTTGTATTTAATGGACTTTTAGTTTGTATAATCGACCATGGGCATAAATCCTAAGGGTTTCCTTCATTTGATTATGAAGCCCATCTATGATGTGGAAAAGCTACTATTTTTGAGAGAAATCATGGCCCAAACATTTATGTAGTAGAGAATAGTATCTATCCAAGGCCACATCTAAGGATTCATGTTGTTCTTGCTTCCATCCTTGGATTTGATTTTTCAAGTTGGACACTCTTGCATAGGTTTGGTATTTCTCGTTGAAGAGTTCCAGCATTGTGGACCATCGATGAATTGAATCTAGTTCCAACAATCTATACCAACTTTTAGCTCCGTCAACTAGTGTCCTAAGAAAGAGCTTAAGCTTTTGCCACTCACTCTTGATGTTTTGCAAGACACAAACCTCATGGAAGGCTTGTAAGTGATGTTGTGGATCAGAGTTATAGCCTCCCAGAAATTTAGGAATGTTATTCATATCAAGCCTTTTGATCCAACTTTCCCTTTGATGTCTTTGGGGGTAATTGCCTCCATTATTTGTGTCATGCTCCTAGTAGCTAATAAGGGTTCATCATCATCAGACCTATCATGGTGATGATTTCTATTTCTATTTGTCTGATTATGATGATCTCATCTATGCTCACTTTGATGATCTCATCTATTTCTATTTTTATCTTTGTCTTGACCCCTTAGTGTATCTCTATTTCTATACCTATGTTTATCTTCATTAGAACTAGACATGGAAGAGGAAGAAGAAAATGGTAAATTGGGGAAATTACCATGGCTCTTATATTTTCCCTTTTAATCCCTGGAGGTATCTCTTTTAGGTTTGGAGGAGGTCTTAGGCCTTGAGGCCCTCCTTGTTTTAGGACTTACCCCATCTCCTCTAGGATTGTTTACATAGTTGAACATAGCCTTTGAATGTAGTAAGGGTCTAAATGAGCATAGGAAACCCCTGCTTGTGGTTGTTTACTCTAGTTTTCCTTAGTGTAGATCTTATCATTTTTTCTACAAGTGTTTTCATCATATGATGCATTATTGGTCTTATGTGAAGAAGATATGGTTTTAATGTGTGTAACTTAAAATATTAATATTTTCTAAAAGATAAATTGTTAATACTTTTACAACGATCATTTATAATATAACTAATCTAGATAACTAGCACCATCCCTGGCAATGATACCAATGATGAGCGGCGGGTATCCCCTATGTCCAACCATACGAATCACAAGCATTCGTGCACAATCCAGTCAAATTCCATTGATGGGACTAGTTGTGGTATCTAAATCATTAAGCATTGATTGTAGGACACTATTTTTTCACTTGGACTAGTAGTAGCTTTGTCACGTATGGTTTAGTCCAAAGTGAGGCATATGATAATTGATGTTGTTGTAGCCTTAAACTAATCTTAATGATAAGAGAGAAATTAAGTATTTAATTTAACTAACAAAAAAAAGATAAATCTAAACGAGCCTAGACCGATGAGCATCCAGTCTTGGCTTACTGTATAAGCCTTAGGCTTATGTAACCATTACTAGGTTACCAAGTATTATGCTACTGGGCAAACCAAGCAATAACAATACTAGGATTACCAAGCGATTACACTTAAACACTCGAAACCAGTCGTACTCATTTCACTTTACTAATGAACAAGTAAAGTAAAATATTTGGAAATGTAAATGATTAAATTAAGAAAATAATAAAAAACTATGCTAAGTGAAACAGTAAAAACTAAGTGGATGCTGCAATGATAAAAAGCAATCTTGATCTTTATTTCTAGACATGAACTATGCCCAAGTACACTTCACTTGAATAAAGATTTCGTACAACAGCTCAACACCACATTGCGCGTATTCACTCTATCGCTAAAGTTACGAAAATAAGCTGCAAGAGTCTACCTAAGGATGGAATGAAACTTATTCAGATTGTGTGCCCAAGTGCTGTACTTATAGGTTGGCACACATCTCACGATATTGGATATTCAATGTTGTAACTTATGCTCTAATATTAGGGCTAGGATATTGAATCCTCAATATTGGATACATGATATCTTAGCCTGCAAAAAACATGATTTATTAGAGAGGATTGTACCATGAGAGAGCAGAGAGAGTGCATGAATACTAGGCGAAGCTGCAAGATCAAAAGCCTCAATAAAGAACATCTACGTGGCACCTTACTTTGGGGCAGAGCCCAACCCATGATGTATGTTCATTTTAGGGTCAAGGTAGACATGTTCATCCCACCTGCTTCTTTGTCCTTCATAAGTTTATAACTATCATGCTATGGGGCTGAAAATTCTGCGTAGTATTTAATTGATACTATTGGTTATTGAAGCATTATATACTATATTGTTACTCTTACTCCCGTCAGGGTATATTTTGAATATGAACTGGCATAGAAATGACACTACATTGTATATCCAATTGTTTCCCAATATATTGCTTTATTTGAGTGTGGTAGAAATAACAAGATATGACAAAAGGTGATTTAAAAGATCCTGATTCAAAATAAACTCATGAGGAAGAGGTATCTCTTTTGAATTGATTCATGCTTTTATTTTTTGTTTAGAAGAAACAATAATGTTGGAGGGGCTTTTTACTGATTTGGATGACTACTGTTGCAGTCTTGCAAGGTACAATCATATTGATTACAGCCTCTGCAACAACCTTTATTAAAACTTGTATTTTTGGTTCCTAGATATATCTTAAAAGGTGGGAGGTGTTTTCGGAACCTAAATACACCCGAGATATATAATCTGATTAGAAATTTATAACTCACCTTTCAAATTAAGAGTACCAGGTTAATAAAAGACCATCGCTGGAACTCCGCTTGGATTCTGGTAATCATGATGCATGACAACCATCTTGATTGATATTTAAAATTTCGCAATTTTACAGATGCCGTATGTATCCGACAAGACCTCGACTGCGATTTGTGACTGGTGTGGATGTTTTTTAACTGCCACTTTGCATCGAACTTCATGGCAATCTCTGCAAGACTTAGGGTTTTGAAGTTTCGTGTTGGCGCTTCATGTTAATTACCTTCTTACAGTGCCATGGCTCGTGTTGGCGATTGATGTTAATAATCTTCTTAGAGTGGCATATTATGCACCAATTCGTGATTTACCTTTTTCTCCTTGGCTTGTTATTTTACGGCGAACTGATTGAAGTTCGGATATATCGTCAGAGGCGAAGCTTAAAAAACATCGGATTTTGATTGGTGGCAGGTAAACAGTGTTTCGTGTTTGCGAATCTTCGTTCCGTTACAGGCGTGTAGCATTGCTGATGACACTCGCCAATGGCGGAATCTAATGTTTGTTGATTTATTAGTGCTAGTCTGAGTCGTTAGAATGAATTTCTAGGGCGTTCAGATTTTCGGCTAGGGTTTGTGGATGATTGCCGGTTAATTCTTGGATCAAATTTGCGTTGCAAATGATCATTTCTGCACTCCGTTTTCGAAATTTATCCACTTTGGCATTTAGGAAAGATCTGTACATGGCATTGAGGCGTGTCTTTCGGGCAAAATAGCGAACTTATTGAAGCGAATTTTACGGAGAATCAACGGTTTAATAAGAAATCGATAGTTTAATTGCCAGGTTATTGCAGGCGATCCACTCTACTTTGATTCAGCTCTTGTGGACTTTTGTCAAGGCTTCTGAAAGGTCCAGGAGGGTTTAGTGCAATCAGAGCATAGAAAATTTATTTCTGCAAATTGAATTATCAGGATTCCTTAGCATCGAAGCCTGTGCTGCTGTAGAGAATCTGGATTTGAGAAATGTATGGGCAAGGGCCTCCGGGCATGGTGAGTAGGCCGCCGTTCCAGCAAAATGTAATTCACAATGCATCGTATCCTGGTGCTCCACCTCCAGGCCAATCATTTCCGCCATTACAACCACAGCAGCAGCAGCCTATGTACGGACCTCCTCCGCCAGGAGTTATGCCTCCTGTAAATCAAGGAGGCATGATGCAGATGCCTCCTCCTTTAGTTTCATATCCAACAACAGCAGCAGGGCCAATGCTCTATGGCGTTCAGATGGCAATGCCTGCAACTCAACAGCAAGCACAAGCACAGATTTCTGGATTTGCTCAAATTCCGCATGCAAGCATGCCTGCTCCTCCAGCCATGGCGCCTCCGTCACCTCCTCCTCCTCCTGCGTCGCCTCCTCCGCCCTTGCCACCTCCTCCTGAGTCCCCTGTTCCTTCCTTTGCTGAAAACCGGGCGTCTGGCTTAGAGGCCTCTGTCTCACCAGCTCCGCCAAAGCCTAGAGATGAAAACATGGCCCGGAATATTGAAATTCTGTGTCAGTTTGTCTCCAAGAACGGCCCCTGGTTTGAGGAAATGGCCCGTGCTAAGGAAGCCAAAAACCCTAAATTTGCTTTCTTGTTTGGTGGTGAACCTGGAAGTGATGCAGCCGTGGGCGCTGAGTATTTTAAGTGGATGAAAGCCAAGTGCATAGCAGAAAGGGCGATACAGCAGCAAGAAGCTAAACAGGTGTTGCAATCTACAACTGAAATGTCGAACCAAGGTAAGTGATCAAGTTTAGTTTTTTGTTATCTTGGTTCAACTGAAATTTGCGTTACTATTGTGGGCTTTAGTGTTTGATTTGTTTCTCAGTTCAGCGTTATGTTATTTGCCATTCTGGTTTTGATGCAACGTTAATTCTCGGAAGTGTGAATCCTTGTATTTGACGGACGAATGAGTTTAGGTCTAATAATCTTTGTAACATTATTTCCAGCGCCGTTAACTGATTCCAGATTCAAAGGTCTCTCTGTTGAGGACGTTAGTCCTGCAGGTTCTCCCAAAGAAATTCTGAAGTCATCGGGTAACGTTTGTGAATTTAAAATTTGTTCTTACGTTTGAGCTTAATGGAATGTGCTTCCATGTATAACTCCAATCATTGCAACGCTGCAGAATCAAAGCCGCTGCTCACATCTTCTACAGAGCCGATGCAAACCTCTGTAAAACTTCTAGTGGAAGATTTGAGTCCTGTCCATTCTTCTCTGCAGCATCTTCAGCAAACATACGATGGCAACGACGAGGATGTAAGTCCTCATCGAGATGAGCAGCAGGATCTGCCTAATTCTCTGAGCGCAGATGAAAAGGAAATGCGGGGTTCGCTAGCACTGACATCTTCGATTTCTGGAAGCAATGATCAGAAAGATCTTCCTGATGTTGCTGGAGGGAACTTGTTTCCTTATCTGCGTCGCCATCGAGACGATCCAGACGACTGTAATGTAAGGCTCGCATTGGATTCTCTTACACCAGAACGACCTTCTTCCAATGAAACTGAATTAGAGGAAGACAACAAAGTATCTGACTCTTTTCAAAACGATAAAATTAACGAGCAGCAGATGTTGCCTGTTTCCAAGGAGAATTCAGATTCGGGGACGGCTTCGGGAAGAAGCTTCTGTCAGCAAGCTGATAACTGCTCCTCAGAAGAACAAGCGTTAGCTCATGAACAGCGTGCTTTGGATGACACTAAAACGAAGTCTAGCAACGATGTTTTAGTTACTGAGAACGACAACACTGGCACTAATGCTTCTGTTAATGCAATGGAGAATTTAAACTTCGGCAATAAAAATCCTATTAATGCCCTTGAGAACAGGGCTTCTAGAGGTTATGTCATTGAAGAGAATGTAAAGTGTGTTGAGGATTCCTTGAAAGTCAGACATGAAGATTTCGGTGCTACTGCTGGAGGATTCAACGAAACAAGCGTGAAGGCAGAGCATGACAAACCATCCTTTACTGAAGATGCGAAGGTGGATGCCCATCCAACAGTTACTGAATCAGAAGTTTCTAGTTATGAGCATAAGATAGAGGTGCCCCGTACATCATGTGATTCTTTGGTTCATGGTGAAGATCATCCTAGCAGGTTTATTTCAATTTGTCTGCATATGCAGTTCAGTTTGTATAATTTTCTGTTGCTTGAAAGTTATTCTAAGAAGTTGAACGCTTTAAAATATTTTTAGAAACCTTGAAATTAATCCACAGACATATTATTTGATTTTATCGAAAGCTAAAACACACGTTCTGAATACCTTCAGTTTTGATGATTTTAAGTTTTTGCCACAGGATTGTGCCTGACCTGGAAGCGGACAGACGAGAGATGCATTTATCGGATTTTCCTGTAGCAGAAGAATTGGAAACAGGTAAGAGCGAAGTACATATTGTTCCAGTTGGAAATGTTCTTTCAACAGGAACACATACACCCCAAAATGAATTTGCACCAGTGAGTACTGCGCCTCTTCAAAGAGATTCAGGACAAGCAGAGGAACTTGGTGTCTCAACAAACACTGTGCCTCTAGCTTCGGGGCAATCAAATGAAATAGGAGGGGCAACAAATTCCAAATCACCACATCCTGCATATTTTGGGCAAACAGGACCAGGGAGTTCTGTACCTCTTCCTAATTACTCTCATGGAAATCAATTAGGAATCCAAGTAACTGCCCTGCCACCTGCCCCTTTCCCAGGTGCTGGGCAAACAATTGGATTGGGACAAATGAGTGCCGGACCTCCTACTTATCAAAGTCAGGCATATCAATTTGGTGTGCCCATGAGCAGCATACCGCCTCCTCCTCCTTTGTATGTGACGCAGTCTCATGAATCAGTGGGACCCATAAACCCTGGACCTTTCTTTGCAGATTCGAGGGGTGCACCTCCGGCCAATCTTGGGCAGGCAGTTGCAGCTCCTGCCGATTGTGGCCAGGCAACTACAGCTTCTGCAAGTTTTGGTGAGGCAAGTGCTGCCGCAAATATCATGCAGGTAAATGATTTTGAAGATATACGAAAAAGAAAGGCAACAGTTCCAATTGAATGTAGATACTATAAAAGAAGGTCAGGGTGTTTTAACGGGGCAAACTGTCGATTTCTACATCATGAAGTGCCAAGTAATACTTTCGGTGAAGGCTCATTCGGTGTCACAGGGTTAGCACATACAGGCATTGCACAACATCATGCTCCAAGCATTCATGCCACAAACTATGCACCCGAGGGAGGGTTCCCTAATATGTTAGCCTCCTCTTTCAACGGTCATAATGTGGAAGGTAATCATTCTGCAGAATCAAATCAACTGCTTAAAAAGTCTTTGCCATCAGGATTGGATCTTATGCCTGAGCAAGGCATTTCAGCAGTGAGCATGAATGAGAAATCAGGAATCTCCTCAAAGGCAAGGGGTTCTAATTCAGCGTTGCATACAAAAACAACCGAGGAAGCCGCTAATGTTCAATCATTTGCAACTATGGAAAACTTGTCAAGTACCTTTAAACCTGATGCTGGTCAGACAAGGGAGGGAACTGTAGATGATTCTCAGAATTCTTCTTTACTACATCAGCAACCTAGAAAATTTGAATTGCAAGAGAGTGTTAAGACAAAGGCTGATAGTGCAGAAGAGGTTCATCATAAGCAGACTAGAGATTTCGAATCACGGTCGCCGCAATTAGAGGAGTTCAGGGCTCAGCATTCTATTAGGCCAGATTCTTTGATTCCAGAAGCTGGTCACACGGATGGTAGCATCGCAGAAGAAAGTAATCCATCATTGCACCTTCCGCATCCTAGAAATTCTGAATTGCAGTCTTTACGTTTGCCAGATTTTAGACCCCCGCCTGACTCAGTAATCCCAACATTGACAGAGGATAAGAGCTCTACTTTGAGACTCATTGAAAAATATGGCCAGCAACCTTTACTTGAAAGACATTCTCCAGAACGCAGTGGACCATCTTCATCAAAGAAGTATCTTTCTGAAGAGATGCTATCACGCTATCAAAACCTTCCTGGCAGTGAAGCCACGAGCAGTGTGCCATTGGCAAAGACCACTCTGCCAGGTGAAGACATCAGAAACAGATCTTTATTTTCTGACACACCTGTATTTTCTGAAGGATTTAGATCTCATGTATTCTCTACTGAAGATCTTCGGGCTCAGTCACATCCTGCTTCAGACTTCCAAAATCGGTCTTTGGGTGGGGGAAGTCTATTCCTACCAAGACCTATTTCTGGAGATGATCGTTTGTCTAAGCCTGTTAGTGGCGAAGGTTTATCATCTAAGCCCTTGCCGGTGGAGGGGCTTCCATCTAATTCAACCATAGGAGAAAAGTTTCCATCATGGTTATTGGCAACCGAAAGTCATCAAGGCCGGGAGTTGACTAGTGGGCTTCCTCCAAGCTCATTATTCAGGGATGAGAAGATTGGAAGTTTTTCTAGCCATCTTTTGTCACGACCTGATTTTTCAAGGGTAGATACACAATTTTCTTCATTTAGTAGAGATGGCTTGAATGCTGAGTCATATCTCAGGCAGGGAAGAAAAGACGATGTTCACTCACTTGCATTACCAAGGCCTCCACAACTGCATCATGATGGATATTTTTCATCTTCATTACTTCGAGACAATTTGCCTAGAGAACTTCCATCATATTTAAAGTCCACTGATATATCATCGAGGGATAGTTTGCTTTCAAGATCTTATATGAGGGACGATCCATTAAGTTCCTCTCTGTCTGGGGATATTGCAAGTTTTAGGCAGCATGATATGCTTAGAAATCCATTATCATCCTCACATTCAATGCTTAGTGGTACTTCTTTGCTGCCGCAGTTGCATTCAAGAAATTTGGTGGATTCAGCTAATCTTGGGTATGCATCAGGGTATCCTCTGTCAAGCCTAAGCAGTTCTTACTTGTTAAATCGTTCCATAGAATCCCAGTCTGCATTGGGTTCTAGTGCATTATCCAGGGACATAGATTTGAGTGCAAGATTGCTTGCAAACAGAAACTTGGATATTCTGTTGAGGTCTTCAAATCATATGGAAGGACCTTCAGATACACTACAAGCCCGACGATTGTTGAGTCAGTTGCCACCAGTTTCTCCATCGTCAGTAAGAGCTAGCAATGTCAATCCATATCCTCCTGGAGTAGGTGAATCTTTAGCAGGCTTTTCAGCTAATCAGTCTGGAAGAGAGATGCCAAGTGATCAATACGATCCCCTCTTTGATAGTATCGAACCAATTCCACTCAGGCAAAATAAGTCTCTAAGGAATATTTTCCCTCCAATCAAAGAGAGGGATGATGACATGAATGTAGTTGCTGAGTCCAACGTGCCTTCATTAGAGAGGTCTAGTCCTAATAATGCTGCAAAGTTTAGAAAAGCAAATGCATCAGTGCCTATGGATGTTGAAGAAAATAATAGACGAAGGGGAGATGGTGCCACTTCTGCATTGAAAGTGGTTGAATTTGATAATGATGCGGAGGTTGTTGTGGATGGAGAGGCAGGTGTAGTTGAGAATGAAAGTCCTGGTCTTGAGGAAGGAAAACATTGGAGTCCTGGCAATGCACATGGAGGAGCTGGACTTGTTGAAGAAGTTGAAATCGACCAAGTTCATGAGTCCAATCAAAGTAAGAAGAATAAGGATAGTAAAGCAATGAAACTTTTCAGGTTAGCACTTACAGAATTTGTAAAAGATGTGCTGAAGCCATCATGGCGAGAAGGTCACATGAGTAAAGAGGCATTTAAAACTATTGTTAAAAAAGCTGTTGATAAGGTTTCGAATGCAATGCAAAATCGTGAGATTCCCAAGACACGTGCAAAAATAGATCAATATGTTGCTTCATCAGAGAGGAAGCTCACAAAGCTTGTTCAGGTTTGTGTTTAAATTTCATTTTTTAAAAAGGGTATGCAACATATTTTCTGGGCTTTTATTTGATTGTTGTGGGCAAATGTGCAGGGTTATGTTGACAAATATATTAGAGTTTGAGAAGCAGGGGGGGTGGTGGTATTTGAACCTTGTGGTAATGACTTATCATTCTGTTTCACATTTATTGAATCCTTCTGGATGACAACGACATATCCTAGTTGTGTAATATGAAATTGTAATGTTTTGTGCAGAGTATTTTGTCAATCTGGAAAATGAACATGTTAGGAGAGTACCTTCTGCAAGCCTTTTTGAGCTCTGAGGCATCATTTTAGGAATTGCAGTCTGTATGTGTCAGTGTAAGACATCTTGTCTACCTTGTACTTATTCAGATGAGCGAATTTAATTGCTGTAATGGTCCAGGTTGTCAGTTACGATGATATTGTCTCTATACGATGTCGTTAAGAATGCCCTGCTTTGTAGTCAACTAATTTGTTAATATAGGTTTGTGTAAATTTTAAATTTTGCTCACGTGAATGGCTTATTACTGAAGGATTAATTTCAAAATTCTTGTGTCTATGAGATCTGAGGTTTTAATTTAAAGATGACAGCCTTTGCCCTGCTTACATAAAAGCAACTTGGACAAATCCTTGAGCTAAACTATTTACTTGAATAGGTGAATGAGGATTTAATGTTGCATTAATGTTGGATCTATGCCCATATTCAAGGATGAGTCATTTGGCTTAAGACCTAAAACCATTAGGTTCAGTCTAAGCTCATGCATGCAACTGGTGGGAATTTAAGTTGGTGTTAGTTAGGCAGCTGGCCTTAAAAACTATAGGCAAATCACCTGCGTTACCCTCACGAAATCCAATGGAATAGGGGTAGTGTTGTTGATGGGAAGAAGTTTATAGATCTTGCGAAAAGATTTTAGGATTGTTTGTTCCTGAAAGGATTCAGCATGACACATAGGCAAGAATGAATTTATTAGCTCTTGTTAGGACCGGATTTTCATTATTTTTTTTTACTCTAATTTTTTTGAGTGGATTGGGTTGGGTGAACGTGGTGGAATTGAAACCCACGACCACTCACATAACACGGGAGGCTCTACTGTTGAGCCATGAGACGCCCACTAGGACCAGACTTTGATATGTCTACTATTAACGGATTGTTTATGCTGAAAATGAATTTCGTTTAGCCAAACGCTTGAGTTTTTTCATCTCTAACCCATGTTTGCGGGATGCTTTTTGATAGCACAATGTTGCATATCGGAATATTTGCGTGTAACATGTGAGTCTTCCAATGGTTTAACTTTCAAGCCATTAAAAAGTACAGTCTGGTAAGGTATTTTTTCCCCGAAATTGTTTAGCCTAATTGTGTGTAGGCTTGGGCATCAACTTTGTTTCCCAATAGTTTATCAGCTTGCTTCTTCCAGTTCTTTCATGGTAGATCTTTTTTAATTTGCTTTAAAAATTCATCCTCATCTAGTACTTATTTAGTGGTGCCTGCATCCACTAATTCAAAGACGGTCATCAATGTAGGGTGTTTAAAGCTCTCTGTAATGATACTTCCTATCACTTCATAACTCTTTTCTTCAAATTATTCTTCTCATCAAGATATATTTTACGGGAAACTGCTTACCAGTTATTTTTATTCATAAAATCTATTTTCGTTAACTTTTATTAGCATTTTGCTGATCAATACTTGAATTCTTCTCGTTTCTTCGCCATGCTTTGTGACTGTTCACATTAGTTACACCTTTCAAGTGTCATGTCTCTTGATCAATTAGGGATAAATTTGAGATTTCTGTCGTCTCTGTATTTGACCAAGAAGGTGGTCTAGGTACATCCTCAAGTCATCTTAATATCGTCGTTTTCCTTCCCTTCCCCAGCAAAATGGCGTCAGCTGCCAAGTCATCTTAGTATGATTTTTTTAAAAATACTTATAAATCGTATTGGCCATCTTCTTTATGCAAACTTATTTGTAAGCACTTGCAACATTTGGCCTGTTTGTTTCGTTGTATTTGTTTTATTGCTTACTTTATGAGCCTCTTTTGTGTTCATATAATTAAGAAGAGTGAAGTTTAGGGAATATGAAAAATTTACCAACATCAAGCTTCTCCTGCGTTGCGCTATTTTTCGAAAATAATACGTAGGCACAAATCGGTTTTTAATGCTGAACTTGGCCTTTTTGTTTAGATGATTACATTTTATTCTCTAATTATTCATTGAGAGTGAGCCTTGCAATTATTTGTAGGCAATAACATGGGCAGTTTCTTAAGGCACACAAGAATCTGCAAATGCTTTATGGCTAGTTATCTATTTGATTTCATAGTTTTAATGAGTAGTTTGATTTGCATAATCTTAAGTCACATGTAGCAAGTGAGCTATGTTTCTATGATGCACTTTCCTTACATCCTCATCCTCATCATCATCATCATCTGTGCCTTGTCCCAATAAAATGGGGTTACCTAAGTGAGTTCTTTTTTGCCATTAACATATCTGAAAATCTAGATCTTTGTTTATTTGTAATTTCTTCAGTAATCTTTAATCGGTTTTTCCATGTCTTTTTTGTCTTCCTTTTGGTGGCTTTCTTGGAATAATGATGTTGAAATTTTTTATAGGCTTGTTATTTGATCTTCTCTACACATGCCTAAACCGTCTAATTCTTGTAACTCATGTGACATAGAAGCCATTTTGAGTCTTCCTTTAATATCTATGTTATGCAATCTCCTTTTTCTGGCAATGTTCAACATCCATATAAGCATTTTGTTCATGCTTAATATGTACTGCCCAATATAAGTCAATAGGTTTGACTATTGTTTGTAAAATTTTCCCTTAAGTTATCCATTGACCTATCTTCATTTTCATAATCCTACCTCAATCCTATTTCATATATCTTTATTAATTTCACCATTTCATTGGATAGTGACTATGAGGAACCTTTTGGCCTTGGATTGTATTGAAATTGCATTCCATATATTGTTTTACTTACATGATAGAGATTGAATATTCATAACTATGATATTTTATTTTTAATGTCATGCATTATTATCTTCTTAGCCTCATAGAGTCATCTATATGAATTCTTTTTATCCAGTTGCTCTTATAAAAAGCTATATCCTTTATGAAGGATTGAATATTCTTGTAAAATTCTTTTTAGTTTAATTGGTATTCTTTCCATTTTGGTTCTCTTGTTCCAATCTTATTTTTTGTATTCTTTTGAATATCTCACAAATCTTATTTTTTGTATTCTTTTGAATATCTTAGTCACAAATGTCCTCAGTGATAGGCCATCTTATTAATACATGATTCTTATAAATACATTTTATCTTGCTTCACATACTAAACATATTAACTTTATGAATTGATTCCAAGACTTTCCTTCAAGCATTTGTTTTGTTTACTAATAATGTTGTTATGAATTCCATGAGTATTGTTGTGTATATAAAACCAATGGTAAGTGATACATATCTTCATGATGATTAGATTAGTTACAAAGATGGGTAACACTTTTCTACTTATCTTTTCTTCATTCACAAATTCATAGATAAACTTGGTGGGTTTGAAAACACAATTTTATTTGTCTAACAAGGTCATGGTACATAGGGACTACATAGAAAATAACATCAAGCTATAGGGACTACATAGAAAATAACATCAAGCTATTCAAACTACGAAAGCTTGAACTCCTTACATTCCTCAAGTTCAGATTTCTTCTTTATTATGTAGTGATCACATCTAGTTGGAATTATTTACATCATTGTTGTGTCTTCTTTTCCTTTGAAGTATTTGACTCAACTAATGGATTTTCTAGAATATCTTTCAAGACATCATTAATTGTAATGTCTTGACCTCCTACCTTAATAACATGAGCTTTATCATTATCCTAAATTATAGTTGATTAAGTTTATTGATTTATTTCTAGATTTGTTATTTAAGGTTGAAGAACCCTAATATAACCTTTTTTTGTCAGTTACTTCTTGATACTTCTTTGCTTTGTGAGTAACTTCTTGATGCATCTTTGTAGCAATCTTTTGCATAGTTTGTAAAATATGCTTATTTTTGTTCACGATTGTGTTTGTTATCTATTGCCTTTAGATCCAACTTGATCACTTCTGCTTTGTTTTCTACTTTATAGGTATTCACCTTTATAATGAATTTCTCAAAATTGATGTTTGATATCCTCAATTTGGGCATCCTTCTTAGTTAACTATGTGGAAAAATCCTTCTTCATAGAATTCATGATTTTATCTTCTTTCTTTGTTGTATATATTTGTAGAACATAAGGCAACATTGATGGTGCATATAATTATGTACCCATTTTTATGAACTTGTGATCACTTTTAAAATTTTCTTCTATGCTTTCCAACCATTTCTGATGAATCGTAATTCATCAGGCTACGATATTGGACCCCTGATATCAAAGCCTCGATATCAGGTACACGATATCGCAATCAGGTCGCGATATTGGATACATGATATCGCTACTCTTATGCGGACCTATAAATACACATGTAGGCGCATGGGAAGGGAGTTAGTTTTTTAGTAGTCTTTGGTCAGTTTTAGGAGTTAGTTTAGTTAGAGTCTTTTTGTTATTTTTTCCTCTCAACCCTTTCTCCCAATGCATGCCCTGCAGTGTGATGATTATAATTGTACAACATCCTTAATTTGAGTGTGACGTACTTGGACACGCACATGATTGGAAATAAAGATTGAGATTACTTCATCATTGCAGCATCCACTTAGTTTAATTATTGTTTTTGTAGTTAATATCTCTTCACCCTAGACTCCTTAAACGTGAAATGAGTACGACTTGATCATGAGCATCTACGTGTGACTATTCGGTATCCCAGTAGCGTACTCAGGCCATGCGCTTGGTAATCCCAATGGTAATTGTGCACAAGGCCTAAGATGTGTATAGATGATTAAGGAACGGATGCTCATCGCACTTAGGCTAGTCTAGACTCTCTTCCCCTATCTCCTCTTAGCTTAGCTTCCTCTCTTCCTTTTCCTCTTAGCTTAGTTAAAGTTATTTCCCATTACCTTCAGGAGTAGCATTAGTTAAGAACATATCATACACCTCACTTTGGACTAAACCATACGTGACAAAGCAATTACTAGTAATCAATGAATAACTATATGGATACCACAGCTAGCTCTTTTGCGGAGTTCGACCGGATCGTGCTTGAAACGCTCATATTCGTATGGTTGAGTGTAGGGGTACCTCCCCACTCATCATTGGCACCGTTGTTGGGGATGGTGCTAATTATTTAGATTAGTTACATCATACAAGATCGTTGTAACAAAGTATTCACGACACATCTTTTAGAAAAGAAATTAATTTCAATTAAGTGACACACAAATTCACACACAATGTCTCTCTCACAAGATTATGATAACGTAACAACCAGTAGGGCAATTCATTGGAGAACCAACGAAAAATTATATGATGAAGAAGACAAAGTTTGGAGTACTCAATCTGATGTAGGGGTTTCCTATAAACATAAGCGAAGACAACATCGTCCCAACTCATGAATGCATAACCTACACAGTGATGATGAACCCCTACTAGCCATTACAAGCCTAACGCAAATACAAGAGGCTGTTCGAACATCCTGTAGGCATCGCAAGGAAAGCCGTCTACCCAAGCTTGATTTAAACAACTTTCCCAAGTTTTCAGGAGACTATGATTTAGATCTGCAACATCATCTATAAGCCTTCCATGATGCCTGTGTGTGGAACAACATTGATAATGGATGGCAAAAACTTAAGCTCTTTCCTACGACACTCGTTGGCTAAGCAAAAGTATGGTATAGATTGTTAAAACCAAAATCAATTCAATGTTGGCCAACAATGGTAGAACTCTTTACTAAACGATATCAAACCTATGCAAGAGTGTTAGCCTTGAGGAGACAAATCCAAGAGTGAAAACAAGCGCAACATGAACCCTTGGACATGGCCTTAGAAAGATATCATGCACTGTTAAACAATTGCCCAGGCCATGGGTTCTCCGAGGAAAGGCTAATGTACCATATCATAGATGGGCTCCGTAATGAAACAAAGGAGACCCTAGGGATGTATGCCTGAGGTCAACTATATGAACTACGAACCCATCAAGTCCAAGAGCTTATTAAGCGGGTAGCAAAAGAAGAAGTAGAAATGGCTAAGTGGGAGAATGTTGAAAAATCTCAATAGGCCCCAAACCTTAAATCAACAAGGGCCCATGACAATGAAGAGGAGAAATCAACTCATCACAAGGAGGAGGAACCATCTTTGCCAGTACTACAATCATTGGATGAAGTTAAGGCAAAGATCAATAAGATGATGGAATGGATGCATAAAAAATGTGGGGAATATGCCAACATTATTGGAGGTAGAGTCATGACCAACTAAGAAATAGGATAAAACACCCTTAGACAATCGAAAAGAAGGGTAGAAGAGAATAAGAGCTCAACTGCCAATCATACGTATCAATGTAACATTTGCCTGTACGATCACCCCAAGGGCCAATGTCCAATCTTGTCACATTTACATGAGGATTGGGGAAGAATGCTACATCCAGAGTTCGTACAAAAATACTATGTTGAATCACAATGGCAACAATCCTAGTCGTGGGGGAGGCCACTCCCAAACTAGTTATACCCTCCATACCATTCGAACCTAAGTGCTTATCAAGTCCAGCATCCTGTTTCCCCAATCAAATTAACATCCTCTATCTTGCCACATTATTATTATTCTCCTCAATATTATCAACCTATATCCTTACCAATAGGACCACCACCTTGGGTACCTTATACTTCTTCTCAATTTCAAAATTCTCATCCTTCACCTCCTTCTACATCGCCACCAAGTGTTCCAGAGGGTTTTGTATCATAGCACCAACCCACGAATGTTACTTGTGCTACTACTGACAACAGCAGTGGAGAATCTCCTCAACACTGAAGACGCCCCTTCTTTAGGCATGACCGTAAGAAAGGACAACACAATTCTGAGCCCACTGCACCTTCCAACCTAGCACAAGTCCAACACTATGGTTCAGCGTCCTCCTCGAGCCCAACGCCTCATGTTACTTTCTCTAGGCCACCAACCACTACTCCAACAACCATGGGGCCTAATGAATATAACCACCGAGGGAGATAGATCGATCTTTGCATACCATCTTACGGTCAAGGGTGCCATAGTGGGTCAACCACTCATCAATTAACTACATCTTATAAATTGCACCACTATGCTTACTATAATCAAGTGTGTGAACCTCAATGGGGTAAGTATGACTGGGTTCCAATATTTTCAACATGCAAGGATCCCAATCTTTCATTTATTAATTCTAGCCATGCTCAACTGTTTAGTTATGGGGGGTATCCCCCATTCTAACAATAGCAGAATTAATAAATGTTTTTCTTTTCTTTAATTTTATAATTTTTTGTTTTTTTTTTAATTTTTTTTATTTTCCAGTTTTTCATCTTTCAGTTTATTGTTTTGTCTTTTTGTCTTTTTATGAGTAATCTCATCTACGAATAAAACACTCATGTGGCTCGTTGATTGAGGTGTTGTTCTATGCTATTAAGTCTTAAGTGATTAATTATTTGGATAGCGGGCCCACAACATTCACTCTCCCATTCTATAAATAAGAGGTTCCACTCTAGGTACAATGATATCCATAATTATTAAAACTTAAAGTAATTTTGTGCTCATTATGCCCAGAGTGAAGAATGATGGACCAAGAAGGAATGGCCAGGGTGTGACATCAAGGGGACTTGTGGATTCTCTTTGGTGGCATCTGTAAGAGTTATCCTACAACTTGGTTGTACTACTAACATCCTTGTAGATCTAATGAAAAATGGGAGTAAGAGTAATCAAAAGGCACTCAACTAGAAAAAAATAATGCTATTCTAGGGGGTCCCACTGGAAAGGCATGCATCCATGCTCGAAGGTAGGCAGCTTCTCTGGATTAAGCAATACTTAAAAAACGAAAAAGAAAAAAGAAAAAAACAAACAAAGAACATGTGTGCCGCAAAGCAAAAATCACTCCTCCCTTGGATGAAATGCCAAGTGATCGTACGCACAACGCTCTTATGGTTGTCCATCATGAGAAGAAGCAATGCGATGTCATTGATCGAAGGAATGGACTTGGTCCTAATTTTGGAGTGACGGGCAAATGACACACTAATCATGCCTTACACGCAGGATTCATTATGCCCCTGAGTTAGTTACCTCATGTCCCAATCTCTACAATCCTTTTTACAATTCGCCTCATCTCGATGTTCATGTATTTTTGACTTGTGTCTTGTGTAGCATAGAATTCATACCTCATCACAATGGTATTTAGCATGTGTGTGTTTTGTTGCATCAGTGTAGATTACATTTAACCCTTCTAATGCCTACGGACATTGTAAGGTGTGGTTACGCAAGGGCATTATAGGTTGGAACCTGCTTTGGGGAGGATCCACTTGCATGACTTTTGTAATTTGTACTTGTTGCACATCACCATCCCATCATATTACACCTTCCCCATATTACAATATTCTTTCCCTTACCATTATCCTTCTGATAAACGTTCTTATATACCAATACATGTCCTATTTCCTCATACTCTTCATGAACTTTACTACCAGAATTTACACCATTATACTTTTTTTGTGCCTTATGATCTAATTGACATTACCCTAGACCCTTTACATTGATCTAAACTCCTTAATTTATAATGTAAAATTTCAAAAAATTTATTAGATATACCAAGTCCCTAAATTTCGGTAGGCTGCGATATCGGGGTTATGCTATTGTGTACGTGATATCGTGTCCTATTACCCTATAAATATGGACCCCCCAGTGCACATCCACATCATTTGTACTATTCATGTAGGGGACATTTTCAAATTTTCTTCTACAACTTGTGACTTGCACATCTCTTGATCTATCAATCATCATTTGCTTGCTTGTGCTCTGATTTTCATTCCGTTTGGACCTATTTGAACCCGGAGTGTTCAGCTTAGTCATGGGGGAGGGGTACACGCTGAATTGCGCATAAATTTTCCAGAATTCGTTATTGCCCGAAGAACATTATTAAGGGTAATTAGTTATAAGTGCCAAAAACAATTTTATCTCCTCATCTATACCAGGGAATTAAAAATCTGAGGCCACCTAGGTAAAGAGGGCCAAATACTAAAACCTTTTGGGGACATTTCCATAAAAATTCCTAACTTAAATTTACACGAAATAAAAACGAACTCATTAAGGCAAGAAGTAAGGTATAACTTAACTTTGGTAAGCAACCTTACTAATGATTGGCCCTGTGTGATTGTAGATGGCCCCAAAGCATGGACAACAAGAAGGTCCCTCTTAAGGTGTGGCCAAGTGACCTAGGAGAGGTGAAAGACAATGTGCAGAGCAGGAGGAGCAATCGTTCAGTATCCATCAAGAAGTCCCTGCCACTGTATAATCAGGGCAGGCAGAAGGAGGAGCTACTACAACACTTAAACAGGGACAACACCTCACGTTGCCTCCAGAGTGTGTTCAGGCCATCTGTGAAAGGTTCACATCAGCTACAGTGATCGTGGAATTAAACTTTGGACCCTTCACGAAATTTGCTTCTGAGGCTGTTAGGGACCACTTCAATGGGTCTTCATTATGACCTATCCTCTTCGAAAGCGGTGCCTGATACTTAGGAGAAACATACCAATTTTGGCACAATAAAGAAGAAGGCACCACAGTTGACATTTGTGGTGTGTCTGTTGATTTTTTCGTTAAATCCATTTCGGAAGTGTTAAGCCTTTCAAACACAAGGCTAAAGGTTGCTCGTTTGTCTACTCGCTTTGATGTTACTGCGTGAAGGGTTTGGTTAGACAGGGCGTACGGTAAGAAAGATAAGACCTATGGAGTGTTGATGTTGGAAGAGAAGATATACCTAAAAATTGGAACTTATCACATCTTTCTTACAAAATTAAATAGAATTTCAACATATGCGGTAAGAGGAAGTGTAATATTGATGGGAAAGGTTAATGCTAACCTACCTCATTTATATCTCATGGAGATCTTAAGGCGGGTTGAAGAACAAAAAACAGGAAAGTTTGCATTGCCCTTCCCTTGTTTCATCAGGAAGCTATGCAAGCATGCTGGTATTTGGGGATACACCAATGACGTCCTCAGAAGAGCTCAAAATGCTTCATACACTGAGCTGCTGAAGCCACCAGTTGCAAGGAAAAGTGCTAGTGAGATGCTGGAGCCAGAACAAGAGCAAGAACAGATGGTGGGACCCATTACAACTCAACTTGCAGGGCCTAACCAACTTCCAAGCACAGGACCTAGTTAACAATAAGAAGCAGGGCCCAACACAAGCCAACGAGATCAACCACCACGACCACTGCAGGATTACCGACCATTGATGAGCCATCTTAGGGCCATCGCTGAGACGGTTAGTTGGGGAAGTCATGATGATGCAAATCTCTTTTGCGTCATCAACGATATCGTACGACCCATTGTCTCTATAGATCGCGCACGGGATGAGGTGTTCATTCAAATAAGAGGAAGGGAGACTTATTGATCGTAACAGATTTTAGGAATGCTTCATCCTTTCAGGTGCAATTGGAAACTGGTGAAGGGGCCACAGTAGTGGTCATGCAGTACTAGGACGCAGCGAGAGCCGCAGAGGTGGTCACAGACCATATCAAAGAATCTTTTAACATCCCTGTTGTGTCATCGGTAGATTTCATAGAAGCACGGGATGCTCGAACTTTGGCTAGTCCCTCAATGACTCTTGCAGAGCATGAGGATGTGCTTGATCGATTGCTACAAATAGGACAGGTGATGACGTCCTTGTTTGACATCCCACAGGATGTTACGGTAGCACAATCAGACCTCATCTCCACCAAAGGAAAGCTAGTCATGACAGAGATAAGGGCCGAGCATGTAGAAGCGGAATTAGCAAGACTGCAAGAAAGGCTTGTAACCCTACAAGCCCCACAGCAGGATCCCTCTCAATTCATTCCCGCAGATCAACTGGACACCTTCAAGATAGAGCAACTTAACAAATTATTGGCGGATAATAAAAGAGTGGTGGAGGAAAAAGAGAAGGCCGACTGGGATGCCTCCAAGGCACAAGTGCAAACCTACATTGATCAGGGTCAACTAGGATATGAACCATTTGGCTAGAGAAAATTGAACCCTCTCAATGGAGAAGGTATGTGCCATCCATCAAAAGACGACCATCGAAATAAGCGCGTGGAAAAAACAAGGCCAAGCGGCACGAAAAATTAAAGGAGCATTTCCAAGACTAGGTGAGAATGTACAAGCAAGTTATCGAAAAAGAGATCCATATGGCCAAGACCCACATCAACACTTTTAGTGCTCAACACACTGATTGGCGGGCCATATTGGATACATATGCATTTGCCCACCAGGTAGAACTTAAAAGTCGGGATTTGCAGATTTAGGATCTCATAGAGTACATAGAGTTGGTAAATCTGTGTTATGCCAATCTAGCCATGTTGACAGTAGGATGCTCGAGGATAGAGCTCGAGAGGCAGGTAGCTACAACCTATGCCAAGTATGAAGCAGAATTTGCAGAACACAAGAAAACATTGCAGAAGCTGGAAGTCACAAATTCTGAATTTGAGGTGCTTAAAGTAAGCTACCAAGGATAAAAAGATGTTACAACAGACTTGGCTCGACGACTTACAGATTTTCAGGAGTACAAGAACAAAGCTAGAGCCTACGAGGAGAAACGATGATTGTTTACAGCTTGGTACATTAAGGCAAATAAGATGTTTCCACAACTACTGTGCCCATGGGAGGTGCCGACCCAATCAAACATTGGAGCATCAGCATGGATGGCACAGGATCCCCGAACGGAAGAGAAGAAGCTCCAGGCACTACTTCAATGTCATCAAATCCCAAAACCTAGAGCATAAGACAAGGGGAAGCAACCCATGGAGGAGCCACCACAACTTGGAATCACATGAGCCAAATAAAGTTTACAATTTTGCAACTTTGCAATTTTTTAATGTTGTAATTTTGTAATTATGTGTTGTGTCTCAATTTTGTCCTATTGAGTTCTCCACTGTGGCATGAATAAATCATTAGTCAGCCAATAATCTCATACCTATCCACTATGTAATAAATGGAGCTTGTTCTCATTTTTGACTCGAGGACGAGTTGCCATTCAGTTGTGGGGGTATGATGAATTATAATTCATCAGGCTACGATATCGAACCCCTGATATTGAAGCCTCGCTATCAAGTACACGATATCATAGCTAGGTCACAATATCGGATACGCGATATTGCGACTCTTATGCAGACGTATAAGAACACATGTAGGCGCACAGGAAGGGAGTTATTTTTTTAGCAATCTTTGGTTAGTTTTAGGAGTCAATTTAGTTAGAGTCTTTTTGTTATTTTTTCCTCTCAACCCTTTCTCCCAGTGCATGCCCACAGTGTGATAATTGTAATTGTACGACATCCTTTATTCAAGTGTGACATACTTGGACACACACATGACTGAAAATAAAGATCGAGATTACTTCATCATTGCAGCATCCACTTAGTTTAATTATTTAATTATTATTTTTGTAGTTAATATCTCTTCACCCTAAACTCCTTAAACATGAAATGAGTATGACTTGATCATGAGCATCTACATGTGACTACTTGGTATCCTAGTAGTGTACTTGGGCCATGCGCTTAGTAATCCCAGTGGTAGTCGTGCACAAGGCCTAAGATGTGTACGAATGATTAAGGAACGGATGCTCATCGCACTTAGGCTAGTCTAGACTCCCTTCCCCTATCTCCTCTTAGCTTAGCTTCCTCTCTCCCTTTTCCTCTTAGCTTAGTTAAAGTTATTTCCCATTACCTTCAGGAGTAGCATTAGTTAGGAACATATCATACACCTCACTTTGGACTAAACCATACGTGACAAAGCAATTACTAGTTCTAGTGGGAAGACAGTGAACTGCGATCAACGAGTAACTATTTAGATACCACAACTAGCCTATCTACGGAGTTCGACTGAATCGTGCATGACACACTCGTATTCATATGGTTGAGTGTAGGGGTACCTCACCACTCATCAATTTCTTTAAACCTTTAGGAATGACATCATGAGTGATATTTCCCAATCTTTAAGTAATTTTATTCAAGAATATTGATCTTGAATAAGTAGTTCTATGTAGTTAACATTTTGTGTATGTCATTAATAAAATATCATAACAAAATCTAAATTGATAACTTTGTTTAATCATATCCATTAATGTAGTGTCATTATCCAACATGTTATCATCCTCTATAGGCACTCTACTATACAAATGTTTAAGGAGAGATAATTTATAGCTTATTTGATTGGTTTATCTTTTTTAATTTTTAATTTTATTTTTTAGCAAGGAGAGATAATAAATGACTTATTTGAGATTTGCCAAGTGTTTTGGTTGTTTTGTGAAGGGTTTACAAGGTCTTTTGTTGCTTCATTGAGAAGTGTTACTTCAATGAGGGTTTCACTATCAAAGTGTATAGTGGTAATAAGTCCCTTTCTTCTTTCCTATTCAAAAACTAACATATTAAAATTCATCTTAAAAAAAGATCTAGTGGTTGCATCTTGGCAAAAATAATGCTTTCTACAAAAATATCTATGAAAAATAAATGATTTCAAGATTATATTATTGAATACATAGCATAAATAAGATTCCTTTAAGCTTTTAAAAATACTAACTTTTTAAAATTAAGCCAAAAAGTTAACCGCCACTAGACATGAGTGGTGGCTACAAAACATCAAACAAACTATAGAAATAGAGAGTTGAATTCAATTGAAGAAACCATGAGCAAACCACAAGTAATTTGGGCATGGTAGAACTTGCATTGAAAATACTAAATAAATAAATAAATAAAATGATGAACACAAAAGTTGAGGGTAGGATAGGTTACAAGAAGACTATTGACTCTTTGACTTATGCTTTACATGCACATGCAAGGCCATAATTGAAAGGATTCTTAAATTACAAAGCATCTCATACAAATGCAAATAAAGTGGGCTTCAATCTTTGCTTTTTCATAAAGCTAAGAGAATAGTGCTTGAGTCTCCAAAATTGCAGGGTAGTAGATTCTGAAGCATGATAGGGGTTTGGATTTGCCAAACATTCATGATTTATGAGAGGCTAACTTGGAAGCTTTACCTAAAATTGGGCATCATGGGTTGGTGTGAAAGATAGCAAAATTGACCACCTCTAATTTCTTGGGATGAACTTAACATTATAGTGTTAACATTTAAAGAGAAAAAGGATCTCAAGCATAAACATGACTCACATCATTCAAAAACATTCACAATGCAACATTAATTTGCTTTTCAATGAAGGCATACAAGAGATCCTCTCTATTGTATCTAAGTTTTCTCACATAAACAACTAAATTCTTCCTCTAACTATATGGATTTGTATAAACATCTTATAGGGTGCTAGAAATTATTTAATGAACATGGAGAGTACTCATAAGAAGATATGGCTTCTAGGCCATCAAACATGCTTTAAATTATTTGAATAAACATTTGGAGTGAAGCCTCTTTTCATCTACATTTAATCAAATAATCTCAACCATAGAATGCCCTAATAATCACTCATACATAAGCATGAAACTAAAGCAAGTGAATTAAACTAGAAGCATATATGCATAATCATATACACTTGAAGCATAATCCTTCATAATTGAGATTCATGATAAATTTAAAGACATATATGATCTAATTTAACAAGAAACAAAGGACCATGAAAGCATGAATGTAGCATCTCTTAGATGCATGAGCTCCTTCAATCTTCAAATAATTATGAGAATGTTAGGATTTGTGAGCATTTGATTGTGAGAATTTAGAGGAATAGTGAGGGTAATTGTGAGAAATATTATGAGGATTGTGAGAAAGTGTTGCGAGAATTTGCAAGAGCTTTATCATTGTTAGGCTACAACTGGGAGAGTATTATGTGAGAAATTTGTTACATGAATGTGAGAATGGGAGGAGGCTCATAGAACTATAATGGAAGCTAGTAAATGGACCAAGAGCAAAGGAAAAGCTACATTATATATCTTTAATTGCTTATTTGCTTCATTGGTGTGTTACAATAAGGCATTGGACCTCTCTTTATAGTTGGAGGCAAGAGGAGAACTTTACCACATTTTTGTTTAAGTGGTACACAATTTAGATGAATGAGTAGCCAAGCTACTTCATTAAAAGAAAACCACCATGGATTAAACTGCATCTTCTGAAATTGTAATACAGTTGTTCCAATACTTACTAAGTATGCACTGTATCTTCTGACAAGTTGCACAGTAACCCTGTTTTCAACCATACAAATCATAAGCATTAATGCATAATCTAGTTGAATTTGATGAACTTAAGACTAGTTGGATACCTTAGATAATCAAGTGCTAAGATGTTGATCATTGCAATCATATTTTTTATTGTTATTGAAATATTAATTTGCCTAATCTAAGTATAGAAAGTAACCCTAACTAGTCTAAGCATAGAGTATTCATTCTTAATATACCGTACACATCCTGGACATGTATTAATGCTATTAGCTTGGCAAGTGTTTCACCACTAGGTATACCAAGTAATTCACTATTGAGATTACCAAGCATTAATACATTTATGCTCAAAATCGGTCATACTCATGTGAGTTGACTAAGTGTGATGAAATAAAATATTTAACTACTTGCATGAAAAGCAAATAAATAGTTAAAGTAAATTGCAAAGAAAATAGAAATGCTAATCCAAGTGGTTCAATAGATGGAACAAAGCTTAATTTTATTATCACTATGCAAATGTAGCTAGGTACATTATGCACTCAAATAAAACTTTGTATTCTTCATTAAATTTATGCTGTAGGTACTAAGAGGAAAAATTCTAACTTTTGCAAAAACAAACTGCAATAGTCTAGCTACTAGAATGACCAAAATGGTACCATAAATGTGGTGGATACACGCAATTATATAAAAATTTATAGAGACTATGTTAGTATTGATACATCTTAGGCTATGTTGATGCATATTTGTTGATGAGGTTGCATCGACATGGTTGATTGATTTATTATTTATCATATTTCCATAATTGACTAAAAACTTGTCCTCAAGTCAACAAAATTTGAACTGAGTTTATAAAATTAGAGAAGTATAAGACTAACCAACTAAGCCTTGAGTGTGATATGACACACAAAACTACTTGAGTGCTTTTTATAATTGGACTCACAAAATAGGACACATTACAAAAATGACCTTAGATGATATGCATAAAAATGATTCCAAGGTAGATATCTTAAGTTGTGCTTGGACATAGTGGCTCCTGTGGTTGCTTCTCTTATCTTGGATATTGTTGTGGCTGCCCAGTAGTAGCCGCTGCTTCTTCTAGTAATTTAAGCATATGCAACAATGCCTTCTTCTTTTCCTCATTACTCCTAGGATCATTTATTGTCCAAGCCACATTACCTAGAGTAGATAGTGTATGCACATCCCAAGGGTAAGGTAAAGTAGTGAATATTTCTTTGGCATTGATGAATTAGGAAACAAATTTTTTTGTGTTCAATGTTGAATGCTATCATTATTTTTTTTAGTGCTTGGTGATTTACCATTTTCTTGGCCAGGTTTTCTGTGAATACTCGTTAATCTTCAAATTTGGATTTGAGAACCTCAAGCTTTGCATTAGCTATCTCTAACTTTTGCTTTATCTCCTTGTGGAGTTTGAATTTACCCTCATGCAAGAGGTATGAATTGACCATCTACTTCTTCAATTCTGACTATAGTCTTAGTAGTTGATGAGTGACGAGGTACCCCTATGCCCAACCATATGAATTATAAGTGTTCATGCATGATTCAGTTGAATTTTGTGGATGGGACTAGTTGATGCCTTGATTGTAGTTCCTTGTCTTCCCACTTAGACTAGTGGTAGCTTTGTCATGTATGGTTTAGTCCAAAGTGAGGCATATGATCCTTGATGTTGTTTGACCCTAAGCTGCTCCTAATGATGATAAAGAAATTAATTGTTTAATCTAATTAATGATGAAAAATAAAGCCTAACTAGCCTACGTGCGATGAGCATCCATCCCTAATCGTCTGCACATGCCTTGGACTTCGTGTAACTACCATTGGGATTACCGAGTGTACATCATTGGGAATACCAAACAATAACACTACTAGGTTACCAAGTAATTACACTTGAGCACTTGCGATTAGTCATACTCATTTTGCTTAATGATAGGAATAATAAAGAGTAATAAATGGAAACATTAGCTAAGGAAAATAGTAAACATTTAAGTAATTAAAGGTAATTAAAGGCAATAATAAAGCTAAGTGGATGCTACAATGATGGAAGTAATCTTGATCTTTATTTCCGAACATGCAACATGTTCAAGTATGTCACACTTGAATAAGGATGTTGTACAATCACTTAACATCACACTAAGGGCATGCATTGGAAACTAATAAAGCTTGAAATAAAAAGTCTATGAATCTAATTCTATCTTTCCTATTTTCAATATTTTTTTCTGTATCTTAACTATGCATCCAAGTGTGGTATTTATAGGCATGCACAAAAGAGATGATATCAGATCCCTGACATCACAACTCTAATATTAGATATTTGATATCAGAGCCCTACAAAATTTGACTCATCCTTCAAGACTAAATGAAAACTCATCCTTGAGTTAAACAAAATGATGAACAAGCTTTTTACAAAATCTTGGGAAGGTATGGGATTATTGACTAGCTTAACTAGATGCAAAATTGACTTTTCCATGCCACAGTGGTGTTTTATAAAAAATGGACACAACATGACAAAACAACAAAACTGGGGGGCAACTCATGTAGTTCCCAAAGGTGGTGGCTCTTCCATGGGCCACTTCCCCTTGTCATGAGGCTTCTAAAACTTGTAGCAATTTAGGAGCACTTGTAACTTCTCCTCCTCTGTTCTTGGGTCATTACTATCTATTTTGATGATCCGATGTGTAATGGAACTAGTACATCCTACAAATATGGCAGCTGTGGGAACATCTTATTTGCTTTCATGTACCAAGCTACAAACTATCGTTGTTCCTCCTTGAAGGCTTTGGCCTTTCCTTTCAATTCATGGTGATTTGTCAATCTCTTGGCCAAGTCTGAGGCTACATATCTTTATTCGTGGTAGCAAGCCTGAATTGGTTTCAATTCTAAGTTTGCCACATAGAGTTTTTGTAAAGCACTTTTCCTGTTTACAAACTCTTTTTCATATAGCGCATAGGTGGCTGCTACTTGTTGCTCTAGCTCATTTCTAGGTTGACCTACTATTAACACAACAAGGTTGATGTAGCAAGGGTTAGCCAATGCCATGTACTCTTTCAAATCTTTAATCTACAGGTTCTTATTCTTTACTTCTACTTGATGGACCAAGGCATAGCTATCCAAGATAGGCTGCTAGTCAGGATTTTGCATTGATAGGGAATTGATGAAGGTCTTTTCTATTTGGATTTCTTTTTCATTAATTTGTTTGTACATGACAATTTGGTCCCAGAAGTGCTCCTTTAGCTTTTTGTGTTTTTTAGCCTCATTTTGCCATGTGCTTATCTCAATTGCTGATTTTTGACGTATTGTGCAAACCTCCTTGATTGAGAGGATTCGATTTTCTTTGGTCAATCTACTTATGTGTTGGTTGATCCTCACCAATTGTTCTCTCAACTGATGGACACTTTTTTCCAAGATATTTTTCTATTTCTCTATAGTGGTCAACCTTGCATTATTAGAAACAAGCTATTTATTCTCCTCTTGTGCAATGGTCAATGCCTTCTTATGGGCATATGCTTGAGCTTCGACAATTGAGGTATTCTAAACCACTTTCTTATTTTCTAGTTTAGTAGCCTTATTCTATTCAATCAATTGGCCCAATTTCTTTGTTCAAATTGTTCTAATTGATTAGGTGTAATGAATTAGACAAGGTCCTATCTTTCAGCTCTCAGGGCGGCTAGCTCTTGTTGTAGTTAATGCACTTCTATTTTCGCATGCTCTGCCCTAGTCTTTACCATGATCACCTTCCCTTTTGTAGAAATGAGGTTTGACTAAACTATAGTGACATCATTGGGGATGTCAAAAAGAGTTGTCATCACTTGTCCAGCCTGCAACAATCTATTAGGTACATCCTCATGGGTTGCAGGAGTCATTGAAGTCCTAGCTAGCATTTGGGCATCTCTAGTCTTGATCAAGTCCACCAGAGGCACACCAAGCATATTAAAAGACTCCTTAATGTGATCTATGATAACTTCTATTGTGTCCATCACATCTTGGTGTTGCATGACCATGACAGTAGCACCTTCTCCTGCTTTGAGCATTACTTGAAAAGATATAACATTTCTAAATATTTGCTATGACCATTAGGCTTCTTATTCTAATTATAAAGAAATTTCCCCCCTTGATGTATTGTTAGATAGGATGGGCTACACGACATCATTGATGGCTACACGACATCATTGATGACTCAGAAGAGGTTTGATTCATCCCTACTTTCCCAATTGAGAGTTTCAGCTATGTGTTGCAGATGGCTCATTGTGAGTTGGTAATCTTGTGGCAGTGGCGATGAAACTTGTGGCTCTCACTGTTGCTTGGGCTCTTGCTCTATTACCTTTTCTAGTTTTGGCTTCTTTTTTAGTTTTTATTCTTGTTCATCACCGAGGTCTTTCCTTGGTGCTGCAGGTTTAAGCAACTCAGCGAAAAAAGCATTTTGAGCCCTCTTGGAAATGTCATTGGTGTATCCCAGGATTCCAACGTGTTTGCACAACTTCCTGATTAAGCAAGGGAATGGAAGTGTTGGCTTTCCTACCTTCTTTTCTTTGAACCACCTTTGAATTTCTATGAAGTAAAATTGGGGAAGGTTGACATTGTATTTTCCCATTAATAGTGCACTTCCCTTGCCTGCATAGGTTACTATTTTGTTGAGCCCCTTAGTTGGGAAGAGATGGTATGTGCCTATCTTAAAATAAATCCTCTCTTCCAAAGTTAACTCATTGAATGTCTTATTATCTTTGTTATATGCTTGATTTAGCCATAACTTTTTGGTTTCTGCATTGGACCTTGTGGATAGATGCACCAACTTGGCCTCCACATTTGGTAGGTTCAGAGCCTTTGTAATTATCTTAATTGAAAAAGAGATAAAACTTGGCCAATGTTGATTGTGGTGCCCTCTTCCTTATTATGCTCAAACTGGTACATCTCATTGAGGTGCCATTCCCCACTTTCAAAGAGAATATGTCATAGAGGTGATGCCTGAAGTTGAGTTCTAACTACCTTAGGGACAAATGCCATGAGTGGCTCGAAGTTCATTTCCACAATGATCGTGGTCAACATGGATTTTTCTTGGATGGCTTTGAGGCATTCTTGGGATAGCATGAGGCAAACATGAGGGATTTTTAGTTTGACGATGAAAAAAGAATATCATTATGACCATAGCAAGAACCTCTTGTTAATGGAATGGGTGGATGGATGATGTGGTCTCATTGTCCAAATAATTAGTCCCTCATGGATTGACAACATAGAGAAAACCTCATCTCAATGGGATACATGATTTTTTTATTCACAAGCAAGATTACTGACAAAGGGAGTAAAGAAAAAATGTAGAAAAAGTTGAAAAGAAGAGGAAAAATTTGTATCATGAAATTAAAAATGATAAAAAATCATAAAACAAAAATATGAAAAACACCCATTAATTTTGAATGTTAGGATGGGATGTCTTTCCCATGACTAAGCATTTGACCATGACAAGAATTAATAAGTGGATAGGTAGGGTCCATGCATTTGTGAAACAGTGTTAACCTTTCATTTTCAAGCCACTGGGTGTCTCTTGATTTAGTGGTGGTTGTGTAGATGAGTTGTTGTTCACATACTTGGTTGTTAATTGTACAGTGGATCAAAGTATGAGTTGTGTCAATGCTGCAGATGTCTGGCCAACGATTGCACCCTTGATCACAATTAGGTATGCATGGATTCATTTGTCTTCCAACAATGCTAGATTCATTGCTTCTGTTAGGTGTTGGAGTAATGATGGATAGTGGCCCTTGTGTAGGTTTAGAGGACATTGGTTGTGAGAGGGAAGGGATTACACTTAATTGACATTGTGCTAGTTTGGATGACGTAGTAGGTCCATGAGTGTTGCGCTTATGCGTGGGAACCATCTGAAAGAAGGAACATTTCCGAGATTGTGATGGGAACCTACTGGCATTATCATGTCTATGCACATTCGTAGCACAAGTGAAATTATTTTGTTGATGTTGTGGTGCTAAACCTTCCCATGTGGCTAGTTGTGACATGTGATGGGGTGGAGTATGAGAATGTTAAGGATATGATGGAGGGTAAGAGGTGTGAGGTGGTGATCCTTTAGGAGATGTCATTGGTTGATGATACTCAAGATAGTGATAGTAGTGATTTGAAGTAGAGAACATATAACTAGTTGGGGAAATAGCTTGTTGAACATAATATTTAGATGGGTTTGGTTGGCAATAATGGTAAGGTTGATTTGGTGATGGCCTTCCCCATGACTGTGGGTGTTGCCACTATGGTTGATGATAGTATTAAGGCTAGTAATCAGTCCCCCTAGGATAGTACGATTGGTTGTAGGACTGTCTATAATTACCTTGTGAAAAAGGTAATTTCTTGGGCATGTGCTTTTGTATGAACTTGATATTTAATGCAATATCCCAATACTCATGTAGATGTGACATGATTGGACAAAGGCACTTTGGGTGGTCATATATGTAGATGTCACATCTGTCATCTTTGTTTATGGTTGAGTCTATAGCCTTGTTTCTTTAGCCATTTTTCTTGTTTGCCAATAAGTGTTCCTAGCTATTTCTTAGTTCTTCTTCCTCCATTTATTGTAATCGCTTGGTTCATTTTGAGTTACCTTCTCCTCTATAGCTTCTACAAAAATTGTAACTTTCTCATTTATCCACTCTAACATCCTATCAAAATTTGCTTCAAATTTGTTAATAGACTTTTGTATCGACAATGTTTGTTGTGGAATCACCCTATCGAGAACGACCTCTTTTTCTTCACCATAGATGTGGACCTTCTTCTTTTGAAGAGTTGGGATCCTAGTGATATTTCTCAATATCCTCCCATTTTCATAGCTCTTCTTCTTTTTCCACATGCTCGATTAGCTCTCAAATTTGATGAGTTTGCATCTTGTATAATTGACCTTGAGCATACATCCCAAGGGTCTCCCTTGTTTCTTTACAAAGCCCATATATGATGTGAAAAAGTTATTTTCCTTAGAGAAACCATGGCCTGGGCATCTATTTAATAGATAATAATATGTATCTAAGGCCATGTACAAGGGTTCATGTTGTTCTTGTTTCCATCCTTGGATCCATTTTCTTAGGTTGGACACCCTCGCATGGGTTTGATATTTCTTGTTGAAGAGTTCTAGCATGGTGGACCACCATCAGATTGAATTTGGTTTCAACTATCTATACCACACTTTGGCTCTATCGATTAGTGTCCTAGGAAAGAGCTTAAACTTTTACCATCCACTTTCAATGTTGTATAAGGTACAAGCATCATGGAAGGCTTGTAGATGATGTTGTGGATTTGAATCATAACATCCCACAAATTTAGAGATATTATTCATATCAAACCTTGTTAGGTGACTTTTCTTGCGATGCCTATGGGGTATCTTAACTACATCTATGATCTGCATTAGGCTCTTAGTGGCTAATAAGGGTTCATTGTCATGAGACATGTCATGATGAAAATTTCTATTTTTATTTGTTTGATTGTGATAATTTTGTCTATGTTCATTTTTATGTCTTTGATTTTTGTAGTGGTTTGATTCATATTTTTATTTCGACCCCATAGTAAAGCTTTGTCTTTATACCTATGTTCATCTTCATGAGAGATAGATGTTGAAGAGGAGGAGGAAGGTGAGGAATTGGGAGGATTTCCATGGCTTCTATGGTGTTCCCCATAGTCCTTTGATTTATCTTTTCTAGGTTTTGAGGAGATCCTAGGCCTTGAGGCCTTCCTTGGTCTAGGACTTACTTCACCTCCTCTAGGGTTTTTTGTCTTCAGTGAATGTAGTCTTTGAGTGTCATTAGGATGATCATGAACATATGAAACCCCTACATAGGATTGGCCACTCCAATTTTCCTCAACATATATCTCATTAGTTCTTCAATGAATGTTCTCACCATACAATGCATTATTACTTTCTTGTGAAAGAGACATTGCTTTTAGTTAAAGATGTGTGTGATTTAATATTTTCTGAAAGATATATCATTAATGCATTTATAATGATCGTGTATGATATAACTAATCTAGATAACTAGCACCATCCCTGGTAATGATGCCAATGATGAGTGGTGAGGTACCCCTACATCCAACCATATGAATCATAAGTGTTCATGCATGATCCAGTTGAATTCTATGGATGTGACTAGTTGTGCATCTAAATTGGTATGCCTTGATCATAGTTTGCTGTCTTCTCACTTGGACTAGTGGTAGCTTTGTCATGTATGGTTTAGTCTAGAGTGAGGCATATGATCCTTGATGTTGTTTGACCCTAAGATACTCCTAATGATGATAAAGAAATTAATTATTTAATCTAATTAATGATGAAAAGTAAAGCGTAACTAGCTTACGTGCAATGAGTATCCATCCTTAACCATCTGCACACACCTTGGACTTCGTGTAACTACCGCTGGGATTACCAAGTGTATGTCATTAGGCATACCAAATGATAACACCACTAGGTTACCAAGTAATTACACTTGAGCACTCATGATTAGTTGTACTCATTCTGCTTAATGATAGGAATAATAAAGAGCAATAAATGAAAACATTAGCTAAGGAAAATAGTAAACATTTAAGTAATTAAAGGTGATTATAGGGAATAATAAAGCTAAGTGGATGTTGCAATGAAGGAAGTAACCTCAATATTTATTGCCAAACATGCAATGTGTTTAAGTACGTCACACTCGAATAAGGATGTCATATAATAACTTAACGTCACACTACAGTCATGCACTAGAAACTAACAAAGCTTGAAATAAAAAATCTATGAATCTAACTCCATCTTTTCTATTTCCTCTATTTTTTCTATATCTCAACCATGCACCCAAGTGTGGTATTTATAGGCACGTACGGAAGAGGCGATATCAGAGCCTTGTAAAACATGACTCATCAGTAGTGAACATTATTAGTTTGCATATTGGAGGTTGCAAGCTTCATGTATTTCATCATCTCATTAATTTGTAAATCATTCATGTGTATTTCTACCTTACTAAATGCATTGAGTTCATCAAAGATGGGTTGCCATGAGTTACGTACTTATTGGAGTTGTTAGAAGGCGAGGTTCAGCTTTGTCTTGGCTAGTTAGATTTCTTTTTCATTAACCTTTTTTAGCATGTTAATCTAGTCCATGTAGTGGTTTTTAACTTTACTGTACTTTAGAATCTCATTTTTCTAGGTGATGATCTTGATTGTTGACTTCTGTTTAAGTACATACGCCTCCTTCATTGAGAGATTTTTGTTTTTAGTAGCCAACCTTCTTATGTCTTGATTTACTTTGGTTAACTACTCCTGTTGGTGCTTATTATATTCTTCAAGTTGTTCTTTCTATTTCTCTACTTTAAGTAGTCTTCTATTCTTCTTCGTCAGTTCTTAATTCTCTTGTCGCACGTGTATAAGATAATTATTAGTGTTATGCAACATTTCATATGAAAAAGTTGCATCCTAGTTGCCTTTTGTTTATCTTATTCAACCTCCTTTTGTTTCTTCTAAAGTTTTTGAAAGTTTTCATCCCTTGTTAGTTTTAGTTATAGAATAGCTGAGTTGGGTAAGAGGGCTCTAAGTTGCACAACTTTGTCCATCAATTATTGATTACGATTGGTGGCTTCATGTAGTTGTGCCTTGGAAATTAGAAGTTTACCCATTAATTTTGAATAGTTTAAACTAGGTTGCTAAAATATCTTTTGGGATATTAAAGATCTTTGAAATTAGTTTCCCAACTTCCAGTAGTCTTTCTAGCACTTATGTTATTCTATTATCATTCCTCTTGATTCGGTTCCTATAAACATTTGAATGTTTGCCATCACAATGAAGTTAGATGTTGTTAATATAGGAACCTTTAATGCTTCATCAATTCAATACATCATTACTTCTGCAATTTTCTTCTGTCTACAATGCCGAATAATCTTTGCAAATTTACTACAAAAAGACTGCTTTGAGGATGATGTGCTAAAAGACCTCTATTCCCACAAATTCATAGACATGATTAATAATTCTTGTAGCAATTAGAAGGATGAGTTTTCTAGAGAAAAAGGGAGTTTAAGTTTAGTTAACAAGGAATTAATTAATTAATTAATTTTTAACCAATGATTAATTTACTTTATTTGATGATTTATATGATGAGTAAATTGAAGATATCATGAGTCCAACATGTAGTGCTCTTTGAGACAATTCCCATGATACTAATTTCATTGAATTTGATGCATAGTTTGTGAGATGTTGCATTTCTTGATAAATATGCCATTAATTAAAATTAAAACAAAAAAAATATTTAACTTTGGAAAAGTAAATTTTAAATTTAATTTTTATTATTTTGCTTTAGAAAATTAAGGCTAGGATTCTAAGTTCTAACCTCCCAACTACCGAGCCCAACTCTTAACCATCGATGTGCTAACCATCATGTCAACCGTTCAAGTTGTTTAAATAATTAAATATATAGATATTTGGATTTTCAAAATATAATAATAGTAATGTATAAAAAATATAAATAAAATTTAGGCCCTACCCTAGGGTTAGGATAGGGTGATAATTGCCAACCGCCACACTAGCTAGTTGCATTGTAGGGCCTAGCTATGTTGCATTGCAACCAATTAGGCCATAACATTGGCCTATCTCATGGCATCATAGTCACTACAACCAACTAATGATCTACTTCTTGTTGCCCCTTCCACATCATGTTACCTCTACTACTTCTCATTGCTCTTCTCACAACCATTGTGTTGCTACTACTACTCTATCGCACCCTCTACATGTTACCACTATTCTACTCACCATCTACTTGCATGTTTGAGCACTGTCTTTTCTGACTATTGACAATCATTGGTATTCTAGAATCTTGCCTTCTCCAAAAATCGTCAGTGTCATAAGATCCTACCTTCTCCGGTGACTCTCACTCTAGCCATTAACAATTACCACAGGATCCTAGCTCCTTCAATAATCATCGGCATCATATGATCCTACCTCCTCTAATAATCATTAGCATCATAGGATCCTACCTCATTTGATAATTTTGACCATTGGACATTTCTTCATCAATTGATAAGAAATTCAAAAAAACCATCAAATAAAAAGTAATTTAAATGTGATATTTAGTGTGAGAAACTTTCAATACTAAAAAGTAATGAAATTTTAGTAACAAGTCAAATTGACAGGTTAGCAACAATTTGAATAAAAATTCCATAATTGATAGGTTTGAAAGTAGTACTGGGATGGATGATCTCTTAGGGAGTTTTGAAAAGCATGAAATTTTTTTATAAATTTAAATGATCATAGCTTTTATCTTTTGATTCTAGTATCTAATTTCAATGAAATAAGATTCATTGATTTCTCAGGAAGTCTCGAAAAAGATGAAATTTTTTTTGTAACTTTAAGTGACCAAAAATTTTTATTTTGGTGTTCAATTTTTAAAAAATAAGAGAAATTTCTAACATATTTGGATTTTCTAGATGTAATTTAAATGAAATAAGAGTCATTTCTAATATATTTAGACCTTTAGGATGCAATAGAATGATCAGATTTAACCTATGTCTCGCAGCTTAGAAATTTGCATTAATTTAATGCATGTGATTAATTCTTTAATGTTGTTAGATGTGTTTCAATACATTAGCTTAGTGTTATTATTATTATTGTTGTTGTTGTCATTAATTTCCTACATAAGTGAACGTAATTTGTTTGTTAGCATATTTTGTCAAAATTTTTTATCCTTTATTTCACTACTATGGAAGCCCCCTCCTAGATCTACTATATACTTTATGATTAAATGTTAAAATCCAATTACCCTAGGAAGTTTTTCTTTTGTAAGTTATTAATGTCCTTACAAGTATTTGGTAATGCATAGTTTATTCTTTATGCACATTTAGTTACAAATATGCAATCTTCATTATGCACATTTGTTCCTTATAATGTACATTTAATTATGAATCTTTTTTTATTATGCATATGTGACTATATAATACTCTATTCATGGAGTAATTTCTAATTCTTACTGTTGGCGACCATTTGGGACGCGACCGACAACGAGTGTCCTTGAATAGGATTTAGGTGCCTGCTGGTCTCTGGCAACACCAAGGCCCAGATACCTCCAAATAAACTCAGTAGTTAATGTGAGTATGTGTGTGTTTTGTTGCGGTGTGTGGTTGTAAGAAATGTAACGATTGCGTTGTATGTGAACTACAAATGACTTACTTTAAAGAGATTCAGCCAACTTTGCCAAGTACTGTGAGTTGTTGAAAATTTC
>MNCI01026431.1:460132-473977 GCA_015680685.1 Gnetum montanum
GTATTATAAAATCACGTAATCTAACCCTCAAAAACACATAAATATTTTTCCAGAAGGGCCCTTTTTATCTGCTATTCGATTCGTTCTTTGTGAAGTAAAAGAAAAATATTCAAGCCCAAATCTAGGTCCTTCTCTCCTTGTGGCGGCTAAATTTTTCTGCAACACTGGGTCCTTCAAATCCTAATCTCGTCAACACTTGGTAGTTCTACGTTCTGACCTGGTCCCAGCCCTCCTGCTGCTGGCGATGGTGATGGAGAAGAAATTACAGGCGGAGGAATCTGAGACGACGCAGGACCAAAAAGCATCGCCCTCACAAGATTCGACATCAATTCATGGCCGCTCTGCGCTACGGTAACAAGCTTCAGAGCATTGAAGAATTTTGCTTTGCTGAGAAACCCCATGTGACTCTGATCTGCATGCATCCAAATCTGCGATTCAAATTGGCCCTCTGAAAGTACGCCTCGAACACCTCCACGCCTCCGCCAGAAGCCGGTCTCGCCATGGATGGCCTTCGATCAAGGAATCCGAATAGACTACTCTGCTCCTCTCGTACTCAAACCCTACAAACCCTTGCTACAGAAACCTGTGAAAAACCCTGATGACTTCACTACGCCATGGCCATTTTCGTGAACGCCACGGCTACGCGTTTTTGTCGGCGTACGTCCACAACGCCGTGCTGGTGCCATCGTGATCCTGCTGCTGCTGATCTTGTGCGTGCGCAGTCCTCCTTTTCGCTCGCGGCCTGCAAAATGCCACCAAAAATTACAGACCTTCTAGAGGTGTGCATGCCCTGGCACCTCGCATCCATGCCATGGTGAAAGCATCGCCACAGCTCTCAAGAAGTTTTCCGGCGTCCCCATGGCAGCGCTGCTCACCAAAACTGAGTGAACTACGATTTTTCCGTTTCCTTTCTGTGCCTGTTTTGGGTTTGGTTTTGTGTGGAATTGTTCATAGAAATTTTTGTTTGCAGATCCGCCCAGTTTTTTTTTGTTATAGATTATTGCATTAATTTACATCTGATTGCTTTTGTTGTAATTTCCAGATTTCACCTGTTGGGAGATCTTTGAAATTCACATGGCCAAACATGCATAAGGTTCTGCTGATTGTTCCTGTTTTAGGGGTTTCTGTCTCACCGTTCATATATATATATATATATATTTACTTCCTGGTGTGTAGAATCCACATTGAGATTCATGAGATTTAGCCAACAGTTCCTGGATAGGATGAAGATTTTGTTGATTTCCTACACCCTCCATAGTAATTACATGCATTCCCTCTACTGAGTACAATAGAGCCAAACTCGATGAATTGATTTCTATTTCTCTGGATCGTAATGAGACATAAGAATAGTGCATGCTCCACAACCAACTTTTCCACAGCCAATTTTTGTACCAGTGAGTCCTAAACTTGAAGCTTTGCTAAAAAATGAGCGATTGGAAGACCCACTCCTATTCCATCATGCCAATTCCATAAGATGGCATCTTTTCATAAGGAGTCACTGCAGACTTGTAGAAATCAAGAATATCAAGATGTACCTTTTCAGACACCCAAAGAATTTGAAAAGGAAACTCAACGTCAATGATTTCCTAAACTCAACCATGCCACCAGGAGCATTATTTTTTATCGAAACATCTTGTTGTAGCACCTTGAAAGCATTCTCAAAAGTATCAAATGTCCATGGCTTCCCAATAAATCATGTCAGCATTCACAATTGCAATGTCATCATCCCTTCAATGAGCTTGTTTAAATTCCTTCACATATTCATGCTTTCTGGTAAATGGTAGGAATAATTTCTCCTTTGTTTAAATCAACCTGTTCCATGAAATGGCCAAAATGTGCCAACACTTACCTTATGCACATTATATTCCTTGTTACCTTTTGTTATTAAACTAGGATTTGGAGTTCATTTTTAATTATAATTAAATATTACATAAAGTAACCTTGTTAAGAAAGTGCCTTAAGATGATGTCCAACAAAAAATCTATCTTTACCAATGTGTCCAAGACATTTGAAAATGTAGATTTTAATTTTTGGTTTAATAGAATCAAAGTTATGGTTCTTGAGATATCACATTTTTTAATTTATTAAAATATTGTAAAAGTTTTAGCATTTGAACTAGGCAACTATGTTGTAAGATTTCAACATATGATTAGGTAGAGCACTTGATGAGGATCACATAGGTTCAAATGGAATTTGATTTGGAATCTTAATGTGCATGTTATGGGCATTTATGTGCAAGGTATTAATATAAAGAGAGAAATTAAAAACAAACTTATGAAAATAACATTTTTAGAAAAATATTTAGAAAAAGGTTAAAAAGTCAACGTGGTTTTTTAAAGCACGTTCATGTGGTTTTTTAAAGCACGTTCATGTGCTTTTTATGTAAAGCATATGTATATGCTTTATGTTTTATGTTAAAACTTCATTTTTCATCACCTTCGAAATGTGTTTTCCTTCACCATCTTACCTGCTACTTGTTTTTTGCCACCACTTTCCATGTAACCATTGTTTGGAAAATTAGTCTTTTATTATGCGTTTCCTTAAAGACATTCTTTATGCTTTTCTTCTTCATTTTGAAGCCATTTTGAGTCTGCTTTCTTCTATTCTTCCCCTTATAAATAAGTAGTACCCTTAGATATATCTCATCATAGTTTGTAGAAGGGTGTTGAGTGTGATAAGTCATGCATAGTGAAGAAATTTAAGAGCATTAGGTAAAAAAGGAAGATGCTAAGAGAATTTTGGGAGCTCGACAAGCACAAGTAAGAAAGGTTAATTTATTTTCCATTTTATATAGTTGTCCTATTTTGTTGTGGATCTTGTAAGAAATATTATTTTAGTTTTTTTTTCATATGATTATCCTATTTTGTTGTAGATATTGTAAGAAAGATTATTTTAATTTTCTTTTTATATGGCTACACTATTTTATGGATTTTCTGTTCCTCTTTGCTTTCTACTCTTCTTCTATGATTTTGATTATCATGTTGAGATTCTGTCAATTTTTTTGTCATTTCGGGCTTATTTTGGATATTTTAATTGCATTTGGCCTCTTTTCCTATCTTTTGGTGAATTTCTAAAATTGTGGAAACTTTGTCCAACTTGCTTTTTACATATTTTATGAATATTATGAATCAGCTTTTAATATGAGCATGATTTTGCGAGAATTTTATGGAATCTTGGCTATCATGAATGTTTGGCTATTTTGGACATTAAATAATTAAAAGGCTAATCTGATGATAGTAGTAAGGCTATTCTAAGAGCTATTGGTGAGTTCCTTTTGCAGTGAAGATAATGATCATCGAGCCTTTGGAGATGCCTAGTTAAAATATACATTCTTTGGATTTTTATTGGACAAATTTGTGATATCTTTGAACATTTAAATAAATTAGGGGATAATTCAATGATAGTAGTGAGGTCATTCTAAGACCTAATGGTTTGTGTTGGCAGTGAGGATGACCAAGACCTAGCCTTTGGAGATGCCTAGATAAAATATACATTCTTTGGATTTTTGGATCTCTTTTGGATTTTTAGACTTTGGATTTTTACAAAAGTTTGTGGCAAATCTGGACTTTAAAATATTTTGAATATTTTATTGGAAACCTTTGACTAGCCCATATCCTGTAACTTTTGGTCTTAAACCTTTATGCTCCATGAAGAGGAAAATATAATAACCTTTCTTACTTAAGAGGTTTTGACTCCTAATTTCAATGCAAAGAGCCCATAGTAGGTAGGGAATCATTAGAAAAGGAACTTGGGATGAAAGGTGGACCAAGTCTGTACATCATGGACCTTCTGAACTTGAAAAATAATTTTTGTATATTTTGTATTTTTTTTTAAAAAATAGAAACCTTATACACCTTTTGGATATTTGAGCCATGTATCTATTTTTTTGAATAAATAATAAAATATGATAGATATGAATTTGTCATCTCTACCATTAGGATCATGTGATTATAAGGATCATTTTTCATTTTGATGTGTGCAGTATGTTTGGAAAAATTTAATATTATTTATTTAATATTAATATTTTAATATTTAATTTGATAAACTTTGAACATGAATAACTTTATTTCTAAAGGTCCAATTGATATGAAACAAGAGTCATTAGAATCATTATTCACGTACTATTTTATGAAGTACCTAGTAGAATTTTTAAATGACATCCTTTTTGCGATTGTGTAAAACTCCAATTTTGATTAAATAAATTTTATTTAATTATATATGAGTATTATAAAATTTTTTCATGCTATACTTCTTTACTATATTTATGCTTCTAATTGATAATTTTTAACTATTTTGGTACTTTTTTTTGAGTTAGTTAATAAAGGTTAAATTTGGATCCTTGGGGTTCTATAGCATCTCTATTAGTTATTTACAGGATATGTTATAGATAATTAATAAGGATGTTACACTATGAAAGCTTGAAAATGCATATTTCGGAAAAGAGTCATTTTGTACATGTTTCTCGTTGGCGGACCATTGTGCAACTTTTCTTTGAACTAGAAAAATCTTTGTCACATGAGGCTTTGTGGCCATTGTTTTTTGGCATTCCATTGTGGCGCGATCATAGGGGCTCCAAGACCTCGTGGGTTGCTATGCTACATGGTGACACTATCGTTCCTAGTTTTCCTTTTCTACAAAAGCAAATTTTTCTATTGGGTATTTTGTGATCATTGAGATCCGATGACGGCTTCATGGTGGTTATGGGGGCTCCTAGCCTTGGCAGGATGCTATATCTGAGTTGTAGTTTTAGTTCGTGTTTGTGTTGTTGTTGTTTCCTTGGCTGTGGTGGCTGTTGTTGTGTTGGTGGTAGTAGTGGCATGGGTAGAGTGGCATGTTTCTACTATTGAGTATTTTCGTAATGGTTGAGGATTTTCTTTGTGGTTGTCGCTGTGCTCACCTAGTGGTTCTATGTAGTGGCTAGCAATGCTATTTTGCGCCATTGTTGTGTAGTCTGGTGTTGCGGTGGGTGGCTGAGTTTAGGTGTTACGTGCAAATCTACGTTGTGGAGATGTAGTGGTGGTGTTAACTCATACCATAGTGGTTTGTGATTTTTCCAAAGCTATGGAGGTTAGTTTCATGTAGGTTTTGTAATGGTAGATTTGTCCAATTCTATCCTTCATTAGGGAAGTTATTCTAACTTACCCAAAATAGATTTCCTTCTTCTAGATGATATTTTTTATGTGGCTTCTAAAGATTTTGCAATGTGCTTTATTTTTCTTCAAATAGTGGGGTTTTTATTGAGGAAACTAAGTATTAACACACAAATCCAAAGCCTCCTTTAGCCCCAAGGCATTCAAGTTTCTCATGCCCATTATTATGTTTGGAACTTTATTTTGGTGGAACTATCCAAGGCCTATCAAGCTAAGAAGGCTCTCTCTCTCAAAAGTTTTCCAACATAGAATGTAACTCTAATTTGTACGTGCTTGGAAATTTGACTTTAATGTTAATGACCTAGCATATAACAAAATTCCCTATTATGTGGAATTGCTAAATCTTCCACTCATTTTTTCACCTATAGACAGGAACATTGTGAGTACCATTGGTCCTATTATTTCTGACCATAACACTATGATTAATGGAAATCAAATTCATTACTATTATATCAAACTTGATATAGCTCTTAGGAAGACTTCATTAATCCTTATAGTCAGTGGAAAACTCTTCACCTAGAAAATGGATTATTTTTATCTTTCAAATTGCTATAGCTACTATCATCAGGTTGACCATTATATCTCAGCGTGTTCCTTCTTAGCTAAGAAAAAAATAATCCGTTGCATCTTAAAAAATTCGTTCCCTAGACATACCATCCAGTCCATCATTAGAATCCTTTAGGTTTAAAACCTCTTCTAAAATAGCTCTAAAGTCTTCCTCTTTATCTAGCCTCTGCAAGGTACAAGTGCCACAATCGGGTGCATAGACCACAACACATGTCATCCCCTCAAAGTCATTCAAGGACTTTGTCTTGGGTGATGAGTTTGTGATGGGTAGTGTAGCATCTAAAAACATTGGTGGCTAGAACACCGAGAGGTCATCATATGTACAACTTAACCTCAAGTCCGTGGGAGGGCTATGTTAGAAAAAATAGAAACGAGGTGCCCTAAAAGGTCTGGTTGATCAGACAAGACTTACGTGGTGTTTAATAACCATTTGTGAATGGTGTTTTTAGAGCATCACGTGTGGGAGTCAGAACAAGCAAAGAGCATAACATGTATAATAATGAGAGTGCATTGACATGAGTGTCTTAATGCATATTGACAATAGGAATAAATGAATACACTAACAATTTGAAAAATATGCTGTAGGAAAAATGCAATGAGTTTAGGTGAGAAAATGAACCACCCCAAGATTAGGGGAGTGTGACTTTTGATTAAATGATGTGTACAACTAGCATGCAGTGTCAGGCAGGCACAGTGGGAAAGCGAGGTAGTATGATCATAGTCCTTGGAATACTACAGACATGGTGCTGATAGACACAAGGGAGTTGAAGCTTGCTAGATTGATAGTTTTCACGCTATGTAGGGTGAGGTGCAAGTGTCACACTCAAGTGTGGGAGTGAAGCAGGTGCTGAGGAGTGCTCTAATGTTGAGATTTTCCACTCATCAATGTTTTTCTTGTGAATCTTTTGCCAAAGCCAACTACAAAAGCCCCACCTTAGAATGCTAATTACTGGGGTATTTATAGAGCTAGGGTTGATAGGAGAGGTGGGTTGGACACCACATGTCTTGGGTTCCACATAGCATGAATGTGGATCAATAAGTCACGCTAGCATGCTACACTCAAAGTGTCAAGATCAATGGTGCTATGCTCTACAGGACAGGAATGGGAACTAAAAATTTGCCAAATGGTGACCATATTGCCCAACCCATGTGTGCCATAGTCTAAAGGACTACCATGTGCTTGCAAGATGTCCAAAACAAATGCAACTTGGAGCCAACGCTCCAGGACTACGTCTTCCCTCATCTTCTGAGTAGGGTCAAGCATAGGGACAATGTTGGGGATCAATGGGGGATGCAAAAACAAAGAAAATTGCTGATCTTGGCCACTTGAGAGATGCCAGAGTTGAAATAAAGATTGATGCTGAGTTTTGGAAGCTTTTGGAGGCATTTGGAAGTGTTTTCCAAGTGTTATGTTATCTATACTGCCTAGTGTAATGAGGCATAGTGTGAAAACTTAGAAAAATTTTGTGGTTCTGGCCTACTACGTTGTCTATGCTACATAGTGTAGTAGATTGTAGCACTTATTTTCCCATGAATTTTGTCAAAACTGAAAATGCCACTCTGGGATGTGGGAAGACAAGCAACTTCAATAACTAGAAAGTGCATCTTCCATGTTAGAATGGCTTGATACCTTCTCATTCTGTACATAGACAATTTTTGATTTTGGAACCTCTACTATGCTTTGCTATGCTACATAGTGTAGTAGAGAGTGACACTAATTTTTGGTTGAATTTTGACAAAAGTTGCAATGTTTTCCATGGGACCTTGATCACACTCCAAGGATGAAGTAGGACAAGCATCCCTAGAAGTTGAAAAATTACCAAACATACCTTCCATGTCTAGTTCAACACTTAGGAAAATTTGAGTCTCGAAACCTATGCTACGCTCTACTACGCTATGCAGTGTAGTAGAGTGTAACAAGCCTAAGAGATATAAAATTTGCCAAACTGTTTCATCCATCCTGAGCATCTTTGACAACTCCTAGCCCAACACTTAGGTGGACTGGAAATTGAGACATGTGTCAAGTTGGGCAAGCTGGAGAGCATAGTAAGCTTGATGACCTAGAAGATAGAAAATTTTCCAAACTGTTGAGTCCATCCTCAGTGCTCTTTTGACCACTTTTGGCTTGAGATTTGTGCAAACTAGTCTTGGGAATGGGTGCTATGCTAACTCTGCTAGGAAGCATAGTAGGTAGACTTAGGAAAATTTTTTCAAACATTAGGACTTCCAGGGTGCTATGCTTTCTACGCTACATAGCGTAACATCAGAATTAGAAAAAATTTTGTCCAAGTTTTAATACTTAGACAAATTTTCTGTTGAGTCACAGGAGCTCGAAATTAGTGGTGTTTCACTGGCCCCTCTTTGTTGACATCTAGAGGATTGGCCCAAGAGACATCGAAAAAAAATACAAAACACCATGATGAATAGGACACTGACACCGTTCATCAGTTCCCACTTAGACGATGCTTTGGTATGCTTGAGAGTGCCAGGGAAGTGAAGTATGGAAGTATGGAAGGGATTAGGGGATAGGTTCAGGGAGAATGGGTTAGGGGGACAAGGGATAGTTTGGATGGAATGGGTAGCTGTGAGATGTAATATGGCATGTTGTCATAGCATGATCCCTCATTGGAGTGCTTGTGATGGAGTCAGCACACATAGGTGTCTTTTCCTTTGGATTTTGACCTCTCATCAGAGTGCCTGGAGATGGTCAATCCAAGGCTGAGATGGTTGCGAAGTGGCAACTATGCCATTTGACTTGGGCTCTTGTCTTGTCTTATTTTCCTATTCTCTCTTTTTTTTGTTTGTTTTTGTTTTTTTTTATTTTCTTGCAGGAAAATTGCATACCCATATCCACTTGCAGGAAACCTTATTGTCATTGTAGGACAGGTGTTTCTTGCTTGGGATGAGTTGTGTTACATCTGTGTGGGACATTGACCAGCCTACAAAGGCTTCCCATGGGACGAGTTGCATTACATTCATCATGGGTTTAGTGGTTAAGTGCGGGAAAGGGTTTCATGTGCATTGGGGAAGCTTGCAAGGCATGTTGAAAATTGCAAGAGTAGGAGGTAGAGGTTAGGTTAGTTGAGGGGATATTGGGGTATTCACTCTTAAGTAGCTAGGCCAGCTGAAGCAGATACATTGGAATAATGTAGTGTCTCATTCTCATGGTGAAAAAAATTTCTGAATGATGCCATACAAGCTTTATCTGGAAAACAGAACATAGAGAAAACCAGATAAAAAAACCACCATGTGTAGTAAGGGTGAATTCCTACCTGCTCAGGACACTATGAGGGCTACAAGTGATGTGTCCGGTGCATGCAATATCCAAAGCAGGAAGACCAATGTAAGTGTCGACAGTGGTAGGCTAGAAAGCTCTAGAAGCCACACTAGAAGCGAGCACTTAAGAGGCTAGGAGTAATGATGATGTAGGTGCTCAAGAATCCTCACCAAAGGTGGGAGCTAGGAAATTTAGCAGTCGGGTGAGAAGCCAAGCTATTGAATGCTCTTCCAGACTCTAACAATGGTGAGGGCTGGAGGATGGTAACATTGTGGCTAGGCCACAATATTACTAGGGCTCCAGCAAGAGGTGCTAACGAAGAGAGCTATGAATAGGATGATCAACAATGATGGTTGTAGTTCCAGAAGGTTAGAAAGATGCCCAACGGCATCTCTAGAAGTTTAGAAAGATGCCAGGGATAGATACATTGAAAATTTCCTAGAGGGTTTTTCCTTTGTGATGCAAACTTCATTTTGGAATTGCAATGTCCCACCCCATCCTACACAGGAGGTGTGGGTAGGCAACAAAAGATGGGAAGTATTGTTGCTCGCTTGTTCACAAGACCTTGTAGGCTAAACCATAGATGCTGGATTGCGAACCTAGTTTTAGGTCTCAGTAGACCACTGGTTGTGCTAGTTTAAGATCCCAACAGACCGTGATCCAAGTTTAAGATTTGGGAAGACCATGTTGTGCTAGTTTAAGGTTCTAGCATACCACTGTGCTAGTTTAACATCGTAGCAGACAATGGATGGCTAGTTTGAGGTCATAGTAGACCATGCTATGGGTGCTAGGTTCATGTCATGGCCCAAGGACATTCTGTGCTAGTTTAACATCATAGCGGATGCTCTGTGCTAGTTAAACATCATAGCAGATGATCTGTGTCAGTTTAACATTATAGCAGACATTTTGCTTACCTTGTTTTATTATTGACACGATACTGCATGTTAGGTGTAATACGACTTCAGGTACAAGTTGTTGACTGGATTGGCAAACTCATTATCATCTAAGTTAGCAAGCTTAAAGGCTCCACTTTCATATGCCTTAGTGACCAAGAAAGCCCTTCCTAGTTGGCTGAGAACTTGTTCGCATGCTTATGAATAGCCTTGAGGACTAGATCCCCTTTCTTGATCAGGTGCTGGTGTAGATTGTGATGGTGCTTTTGCCATTATTTATCTTGATACCACTTGATGTGATTAGGTGTTTGAATGCGCTCTTCCTCTGTAGAGTCAAGATCAATGATTCTCAACTCATTGTTTTGAGCCTTATCCATGAAGTTTGAGAGGATCATGCAAAGCGATGAGACCTACAATTCAAGAGGCAATACCATTTTAAATCCATAAACAAGACTATATGGTGTCTTACCTATTGTAGTTCTACATGTTGTGTAGTAGGCCCAAAGTGCATAGATGAGTTGTTCATGCCATTGCCATTTTCTATTGCTAAACATCTTGTTCAGAAGGTTAATAATGGCCTTATTGGTGGCTTTCGCTTGGCCGTTTGCTTGAGGATAGTATGGTGAAGAGAAGGAGTGTTTAATGTTGAGGTTCTCATAGAAAGCTTTAGTTTTTGTGCTACTAAATTGTGGCCCATTGTTTGTAACAATAGTCATAGGGAGGCCAAATCGGGTTACTATATTGTTTAGAATGAATTTGCAAACCTATTGGGATGTGGTCTTCCTAAGGGGAATAGTTTCTACCCACTTCATGAAATACTCAGTTGTGGTAATGATTAAGCTACGTCCTATGGAAGACTTAGGCATTATGGGCCCTATGATATCTAATCCCCAATGTTGAAAGGCCCACATGATTTGCATAGTGTGCAACTTAGTAGGTGATACATGTATTAGATTCCCATGTCATTGGCATACGTCACATGTTCTAACCTTGGAAATGCAATCACGTTCTATATAAGGACAATAGTAGCCCAAACATCTAATTTTTGCCGCCATTGCCCTAGGAGCTATATGCCCTCCACATAGTGCCTCATGGACTTGATTGACGATTCTTTGTGCTTCATTGCCACTAACACATGTTAGTAGTATCCTATCATAAGATCTACAACATAAAGCATTGTCACCTCTGAGGACATATTGCCATGCCCATTTTCTCACTGTCCTTTTGGGCAGATGTCAAGGTTTGTGGAGGCTTGCCATGTTGGAGGTATGCTTTGATGTCATCATACCATTCTTGAGTATGGATTGCACTTACAGATGCGACACTTGTGATGTGAATGATAGGGTCAGTGCACTCCACTATTGAAGTGGGTAAGGTAGCAAACATATTTGGTGATATGCTTAATGCTAAAGTGGCCAATGTGTCGGCTATAATGTTTTCATTGCAAGGAATATGCTGAACATGTAAGGTTGCAAATTATTCTAGTAAGCATTTTGCCAGATCAAAGTAAGGTTGCAAGTGCTGTGCTTTATAGGTGTAGACCTTTGTGACTTGGTTAATGACTAACTATGAATCACCTTGGAGATATATTTTGGATCCCTAACTTCTGAATTGCTAGAATGCCCCTAAGGAGACCCCTCATATTCTGCTACATCATTTGTGCAAAGAAATGCAAAGTGGCATGTGAAAGGTCAGATCTCTTGAGAGGAAAGTGTGATAATAGTAGCAGCATTACCACCTTGTGTGGTTGAGGCATCATCATAGTGTAAAATGACCTCAAAATCTATAGGTACCGGACTTATACTACTAACATGTTCATCTAGGAATTTGGGATGTATGCATATAAAGCCCTCCCACATGTCCAACTGCCAAGTCCATGATGAGCGTAACACAACTCACCTCATGGGAAGCATTTGTAGGCTGGTCAAAGCCCCACATGGATGTAACATTTGCAACAATAAGTTTGTTCACAAGTGAATGTGGCTGAATAGCAGAAGAAAAGAAAAAAATGCAAAAGAGTAGAATAGGTAAAAAAAAGGTGCCCAAAACAAATGGCACCATAGCTGTTTCAAAACAACCATCTCTAAGCACTTTGAGGAGAGGTCAAAAGCTAGCAAAGAAAGATGCCCACATGCATTAACTCCCTCACAAGCACTTTGATGCTATGTTACATCTTTTCCTTTCTCAAACTAGTTTCCTCAAATCCATCCTTTGCCCCCTTTCCTTACATGACTATACTAGTACTCCCAAGCATAGCAAAGTGACATCCAAGAAACCACTAGAGAGTGATGTTGGCAACTTGTTCTTCATGGTGTTTCGTATTCTTTGTCGATGTCTCTTGTGCAAATCCTCCAAACATCAACAAAGAGGGGCCATTGAAACACCATAAAATTTCAGGACCCTGATGCTTCAACAGAGTCTTAAAATTTAGGCAAGAATTTCCACAAGTGTAGCATCATGATGGACCATCTAGACAACATAGGCACTGGGGGTAGACTGTATAGTCTAGTAAGTTTTCTATATCTAGGGTTGACAGGCTTGTTGAAGCTCTAGCTTACCTAGCTTGACATTCAACCCGACTGACAGTCTACCCAGGGACCATGCTAGGAGCTGTCAAAAATGTTCAGGATGGGCTAAACAGTTTGGCAAGTTTTCTAACAGAGAAGCTTGCTATGCTATGCTATGCTCCACGGCGTAGCAAGTCTTGAGGAGACTAATCAGATGTCCAAGATGCAAATTGATAATAATTTAGTCCTCCGAAGCATTTTCCCTATTTCATCCCTGAAACATGAGTGATATGGCATAATAGAATGTGAAAAATTCTATCAAGAATCATTTCAATTTGAGTGCTACGCTATGCAGTGTAACACAACATAGCAGGGATGTACTTCAACAACACTCCTACTTGGATAGCTCCAATGAGGTAAAAGCATTTTCCCATGCTTCAACCATTAAATAGGTTTGTTTTGATGACACACTAGGACATGATAAAAATCCTATGAAAAAAATGTTTGCACAATGAGATAGGATTCAGCCAACATTGGGTGCTATGCTGTGCTACGCTATGCAGCGTAGTATGGAAAAAACACATGAAGGCCTCTCTGCCAAGTGGTTCTAGCAAGAGGATTGCACTTGGAAACATTTCAACCTTCAAAACTACCTATCCCACATAGGCCTCAAGCCCCAAACAAGGTCTCTTGACAAAACAATGCAGATCAGAAAAGGATGCATGTCATATTGGCCACTACGTTGTGCTATGCTACATAGCGTAGCATAGCATAGTGAGGATGAAAAACAACAAAATTTCCCAAAGATGAACTCAATAGGTTTGAAGACTTTTGAGCATGAGAGACAGGGTTGTAATTACTTACCTGGTCAAGCCTCAGATAGGTATCTTTGGCTTTTAGGGAAAATTTCCTTCTAGATCGACGGTTACACTATGCTATGCTATGTAGCATAGCATAGCATAGCGTGTAGCTATCTACGCTACGCTGACACACTAGGCAGCATAAGTAGTGTAACACTTGCATGGAAGCATTAAGACATCTACGGTTAGCTCCATAACTTGTTGGCAATGATCATTCTCATCCTGGCATCTCTTTAATGGATGAAATCAACAAGTTTGCTTCATCTTGCATCCCCCTGATTAATCCCCAAAGTTGTTCCTATGCTTGAATTTATTTACAAGAGTAGGGGAGATGTAGTTCTGGAGCACAGGCTCCAATTTACATTCATTATTAGCATTTTTCTCTAGTAACAAACATGGCATGCTTTCTAGATTTTGGCACATGCAATTTTAGCAGTATGGTCACAGCATAGTAGCACTACACAGCAGCACAACATGGTCATGTTTGCACTCTGTGGGACCTAGGACATGTGGCATCCAAACCACATTTTTCTCCTACTCTTGGTCTTATAAATACTGATGAGACGCGATTTGCACTAGGCCGCGATATCG
>MNCI01026431.1:480701-520047 GCA_015680685.1 Gnetum montanum
GAGCACTTGCATTACATGCGGAGATCCCAATAACGATTAGCGTTTGGTAAGCTGCAGTTGCATAGTTCAGGGTGTGTCTGGCAAGTGGGAACGCATGCTAACGCTAGTTAATTTAGACTTAGATCTTAGTTAGAGTTAGTTTAGTTTTCTCAACCCTTTCTCCTGGTAGCATAGAAGATAAGCCGAAAATACCAAAAAAATCACATACCTCAGACTTGCTTAACCATACACCGTGACACATACAAGCAAGCCTGGGAAGACAACGAACGATTAACCCCAAGTGTTTCTTGTGGCGTTAAGGCATTTAGTCTGTGGAGTTCGACCGGATCGCGCGTGTACGCTCGTATTCGTATGGTGGAGTGTAGGGGTACCTCGCCACTCATCAAATACCCAAAAAAAAAACATTCAAGAGGTTGTCTTTTGGTTTGCTTTTGGAGAATTCTTTTGGGCATTAGTTGGCTTTGAGGATTGGCTTTTGGCATCATTGGCTTTTTTTTAGCATTTTGGCTTTCTCGCAATTGGCATTCTTGACATTTGGCTTTCTAGCAATTAGCTTCAGAGAGAGACTGATGAACAAAGTATTCTTGGTGTCAAGCTATTGATTGTAGTTTAGGGACCTATGACCATACTACTCTATTGTAATCTATGCCTCTCTAATGCTGCACATTAGTTGTACACCTTCCAACCAAAACAAAGATCAAATCCCCAATCTTGGGGTGGTGCATTTTCTCACCCAAGCTTGTTTCATTTTTTGTGTGCTATTATCATATCTTGCATTATTTTTCATCACTTTATATTTGTCGATTATCATTTCAACTTGCATACATCACCTCCTAAAACAAACATTTATGAAAGGTTATTGTACACCAACTAAGTCCCTATCTAATCAACTAGATTGTTTAGGGCACACTATTTTTGTTTCTTTCTAGCACGGCCCTCACATAGATCTGGGGTTAGGCTCTATGCCTGGCAACCTCTTGGTGTTCCATCCACCAACGTTTTCAGTTGCTACACACAATCACAGTTGCTGACTTGGACCTTTCATAAATTTCCTATACACATTTCGGAAACAATGTGAGATGTTGTCCCTATTTAGGTGCTCTGTCATCTCCTCCTTCAGCATGTCTTGATTGCATAGTAACAAAAGGTTCCTGATGGATGCTGGATGATTATGCCTCCTGCTCTGTACATTCCTCAAGAGATGCCTGGCCTTTGCTTCTCCTTGGCCATTTGGATGCACCTTGATAAGGTCCTCCTTGCTTTCCTCTTTTAGGGGCCATCTGCAATCATACAAAATCATATATTAGTAAGGCTATTTACAAAATTTTAACTTATACCTTACTTCCTACCTTAATAAATTCATTTCTTATCTAGTGTGATTCAGAGTTAGAAAATTTTACGAAAGTTTTCCCTAAATGTTTTGACATTAGGCCCAATTTTGATTAGGTGACTCCAAAAAAATAATTTTCATGGTCTGGGTGAAGAGATAAAATTAATTTGGGAAATGATTTTAAAATTTTTAAGGCCATTTACCTTTTATTGTATCCTTTGAGCAATGATGAATTCTGAAAAAACTACGTGCAACTTGGAGCGTACTCTTCCCCCACGACTAAGTGAAACACTCCGAGTTTAGATAAGTTTGATTGGAATGAGAATTAGAACATTAATGAGCAAGATATGAAAGTTGGAATGGTAGGTGCTCACAACATCAGAATTTGCGAAAGAAAATTTCAACTCCCCTTGCATGAACAATGAAAATGATGTTGACTTGCATGGTGGGATCCCTATATATAGTTTTTATAGACACGATATTATGTACTCAATAGCATGGACCCAATATCGTGTTAGACCCGATATTAGGTACCCAATATCGTGGCCCTTCTAAAATAGGGTACTTGGAAAAATTGATAAATTTTTGAATTTCCAAGGCCAAAAATGAAGGATCTAAGGTTGAGTTGAAAGGTCTAGGGTAACTTTTAAAGAGACCTAAAGGCACCAAGATTGTAATGAGGTGGAATTTAACAATGAAATTCATGAATAGGATGAGGAAAAAGGACATGTAGTGGTGCACAGGAATGTTTGAATTAGAATTATGATAAAGGAAAGAATAATGTTGGCAATGAAGTATTTGAAGGGTATAAAATGGTCCCCAAAGTAGGTTTCTACCTATCATGCCCTTACGTAACCACACCTAGAAATGTTCGTAGGTACTAAAAGGGTTAAATGTAATTCATACCAATGCAAAAAAACACACACACATGTAAATGCCACTGTGACGAGGTATGAGTTCGATGCTACACAAGACACAAGTCAAAAATTCATGAAGAGTAAGATGAGGTGAATTGTAGAAGGAATTGTAGAGATTGGGACATTAGCTAAATGACCTAGGGCATAATGAATCCTAAGTGTCAAGCATGATTAATGTGTCATTAGCCTCTGGCTCCAAGATCAAGACCAGGTCCATTCTTCCAATTAGTGACATCGCATTATTTTATCTAATGATGGGAAACTATAAGAGCACCATGATAGCAAGGTGTATGATCACTTGAAATTTTGTCCAAGGGAGGAGTGATTTGGAATTTCTCTGGGGCACATTTTTTTGTTGATCTTTTTTTTTCTCTCTCCCTTTTTTATTTCTAGTTGCTTTGGCACTTTGTCCTTTCCAATAGTGAACCAGAGAAGCTGCCACCTTCAGGCATGGATGCATGTATTTCTAGTGGGACTCCCAGAATAGTATTGAGTTTCTTTATTGAGTGCCTTTATTACTCTTACTCCTAGTTTTTGTTAGATCTATAAGGATCTTAGTACAACTAGGCTGCATGATAGCACCTACAGATGTCACCAAAAAGAATCCACAAGTTCCCTTGATGTCACACCCTGGCCTTTCCTTCTTAGTCCATCATTTTTTGCTTTGGGCATAATGAGCACAAAATTACTTGTAAGTTTTCATAATGACAAGAATATCATCGTACCCAAAGTAGAACCTCTTATTAATAGAATGGTTGGGTGGATGTGGTGGGCTCATTGTCCAAATAATTAGTCACCTGAGACTTGATAGCATAGAACAACACGTCAACCAACAAGTCACATGAGTGTTTTATTCATAGATGAGATTACCCATAAAAAGATAAAAAGATAAAAAATAAAATAAAAAATAAAAAAATAAAAATATAAAACAAAAAATGGAAAGATGAAAAACTGGAAAACAAAAAATTGTAAAATTGAAGAAAAGGAAAAACATATATTAATTCTACTTGTTAGAATGGAGGATATCTCCCATAACTAAACTTTTGACCATGGCAAGAATTAATAAATGGAAGGTATGGATCCATGCATTTTGGAAATATTGGGACCTGATCATATCCAAACCATTGGGTGTCTTTTGATGTGGTGGTTGGAATGTATCCAATTCGGGGTTCACACACTTGATTAAAGTTGGCATAGTGGGGAAAATTATAAGATGCGGTTAATTGATAAGGAGTTGACCCACTATGGCAGCTGTGACCATAAGATGGTATGCAAGGATCAATATGTCTCCCTATGTGGTGATATTCATTGGGACACATGGTAGTTGGGGTATTGATTGGTGGCCCTGATAAGGTAATAGGAGGCATTAAGTTTGAGGCAAAAGATGCATCACAATGTTGAACTTGTGCTGATTTGGAGGAAGCAGTGGTTTCAAAACTATCCTATCTCTTTCTATGATTGTGCCTAAAGAAAGGATACTTTTGATATTGTGGAGGATTCCCACTGTAGTTGACAGTAGCAGCACAAGTAACATTCATGGCTTGATGCTATGGTGCAAACCCTTCTAGCACAACTGGTGGTGTTGTAGAAGGAGGTAAACAAGGAGAACATTGAGGGTGAGAAGAAGTGAAAGGCACATGAGGTGGTGATATTGTTGGAGAGGTCATGGGTAGATAGTACTCAGTAGAATGATAATGATGAGGTGAAGTAGAGGATGTTGATCTAGTTGGAAAAACAAGGTGTTGAACATAATGAATGTTTGGCATCAGGACATATGAAGGGTATGGTCAATTTGGTAGTGGCCTCTCCCATGACTAGGATTTTTGCCACTGTAGTTGAATATAGTATTTCTATATGAAGTATGGATGTAACATTCCTCTACAATGCTCATGTAAATGCGAAAATATTGGGTATTGGCCTTTGGAGTGATCATACAGGCAAACATTACATTGATACATATGATTGATAGCTGGGTTTATATTCCTATTATCTTCAACTCTTCATTTTGATTGTTGCGTTGTGTCCTGTCTTATTTCTTAATTTGGCATAGTTCTACCTCTAATAGTGTTGGCATATTCTTCACATCTTTCATGTATCCATTTTGTCATCTTATTGATCTTTACCTCAATTTCATCTAGTGATTGTAGTATTGGCAAAGATGATTTCACCTCCTTGAAGTGAGTTGATTTCTCCTCTTCATGATCATGGACCTTTGCTATTTCAAGATTTTGGTCCTATTGAGAGCTTTCAACATTCTCCCATTTAGCCATTTCTCCTTCTTCTTTTATTACACTCTTAATAAGCTCTTGGAATTGGTGGGTTCATAGCTCATATAGTTGACCTCGGGCATACATCCCTAGGGTCTCCCTTATTTCATTACAAAGCCCATCCATGATGTGGCACATTAGCCTTTCCTTGGAGAATCCGTGGCCTGGGAAATTGTTTAACAATGAATAGTATCTTTCTAAGGCCATGTCCAAGGGTTCATGCTACCCTTGTTTCCATTCTTGGATTTGTCTCCTCAAGGCTGACACTCTTGCATAGGCTTGATATCTTTCATTGAAGAGTTCTACCATTGTCAGCCAACGTCGAATTGATTTTGGTCTTAAGGACCTATACCATACTTTTGCTTGGCCAACAAGTGTCGTAGGAAAGAGCTTAAGTTTTTGCCACCCATTATCAATATTGTTCCATACACAGGCATCATGGAAAGCTCGTAAATGATGTTTTGGATCTAAATCATAGCCTCTTGAAAACTTGGGAAAGCTATTTAAATCAAGCCTAGGTAGATGGCTTTCCTTTTGATGCCTATAGAATATTCGAACAACCTCTTGTATATGCGTTAGTCTTGTAGTGGCCAGCAAGGGTTCATTGTCACTAGGTAGGTTATGAATTTGTGAGTTGGGATGATGTTGTCTTCATTTATGTACATAGGGAACCCCTACATAAGATTGAGTACTCCAAAATTCATTTTCATCATCATATAATTCATTGGTTCTCCAAAGAATTGCCTTACTAGTTGTTGCGTTATCATAGTCTTGTGAGAGAGACATTGTTGTGAATTTGTGTGTGACTTATTTGCAATTACTTCTTCTTGAAAGATATATCATCAAGGCTTTGTTATAGTGATCTTGGACGATGCAAATAATCTAAATAACTAGCACTGTCCCTAGCAATGACACCAATGATGAGTGGTGATGTACATCTACACTCAACCATACAAATACAAGCGTTCATGCACAATCTGGTCAAACTCCATAGATGGACTAGTTGTGGTATCTAGATAGTTACATGTTGATTGTTGTTCACTGTCTTCCCATCTAGACTAGTATTTACTTGGTCATGTATGGTTTAGTCAAAAGTGAGGTGAATAATATGATACTAAACTAGTGCTACTCCTAGAGGCAATGGAAAATAAACTTGTTGTAAGCTAATAGGTGATTAGAAGTAAAATCTAAAGTAGCCTAAGTGCGATGAGCATCTATTCTTAATCATCTGTATGCATCTTGAACCTCATGTACTACTTCTAGGATTACCAAGCGTACATTACTTAAGCACTTCTAAATACACTGTTGGGTTACCAAGTAGTTACACTTCAATGTTTGTGATTAAGTCGTACTCATTCCACATTTAACAATAGGAATAGTAAATGATGGTAAATAAATATTAACTGAGAAAACAATAAATAACAATAACAATTTAAAACTAAGTGAATGCTACAATGATGGAGTAATCTTAATCTTTATTGCTGATCATGTGCATGTCCAAGTATGTCACACTCGAATAAAGGTTCCATACAATTACAATCATCACATTGCAGCATGCACTGGGGAAAGAACTACAATGAATTAAAAATTGACAAAAAGACTCTACACTTACACTTACCAACTCCCTCCTTCCTATGCACCTGAATGTGGTATTTATAGGCTTACATAAGAACCATGATATTGTGTATTTGCTATCATTATCTAGGCTATGATATTGTGCACCTAATATCAAGGACTTGATATTGGGGCTTGGTAAAACATGATTCATCACTTGTAATGTGAACAAAAAAAATGCAAGTCACATTTACTCATACTAAAATTGCAACAAAATACTCCCTAAACCATAAACCCAAACAAGCATGCAAACATCATTTTTACAATAAAAAATAATAGCAAATAGTCCAGGTTAACTTACCAAATGGAGCAAAGTAGAGAGCACACCAGCAAAGGTAGTAGCACAATGGCAGTAGCATCGACAAAGTAGCGATAGAGAGCACAGTAGCAGTTGCAGTGGTTGAGTGGTAGCAATGGTAGCAAAGGGCGTAGTGGTAGACCAACATAGTGGGTAAAGAGTAAAAATGATAGAGAGTGTAGTAGTGAAGCATAGCGGGTGGAGAGCAGTAACCAAGTGGAATGCTAGGGTAGAGCTGGGCACAATGAGCAAGAGAAGGTGTGATATCTATTTTACATCAAGGGTTTGGGGAAAATGGGATATTTGAATGTCATGGGTTGATGGGTGTAATGGGTGAATGTCCATGGGTCAATGGCTATGGTATGGCATGTATGCCATCATATGGTCCATAAGCCATTCATGGCCTAATTGGACCACAAATAACCTTTTCCATACTTGAATTATGATGGTTATATTCATTAAGATTGAATATTTCTTTTCATGAATTACAAAGCATGACACTTCTTAAGTGAGCACTTTATGAGCAATTTTCATATGAATGGATATTTAAAAATAGCTAAGGTACATTTTTAAACTAATGGAATAGGCTTTATGTACACCAAAATATATGCCTTTATTAGTATCCACGAAATATGTAATGATCTACAAGTTTGAGTAAGAAGTAAGTAAGATATGAAATGAATTAACAAGTCCTATATGATTTACATGATCCATGTATTGTTTTGTCGACAACGCTTTAGTCATGGGATGTGCAATCATTAATTTACTACTAATATGTTGAATATCTACTTCATGCTTCTTGACTCTATCCTTAACACCAAGATACTTTATATTGATGTGCCTACTATAAATTCCACTTTTACTATTCTTGGAAAATAAGACTACAACAAAAGTATCATAATATATTTTTATTGATCTTGTGATGGAATCAACAATTCTTAAGCCAACAATAAAATTTCTCAACCATAATGCATGTGATGTAGCTTCATGATAAACAATAAATTCTGTCTCTATTGTAGATGAAGCAACTATTGTTTATTTAGTACTCTTCCAAGATATGGCCCCTCCAGTAAATAGAAACACATATATGGAAGTTGATTTTCTAGAATCTAAACATCCAGCAAAATTTGAATCTAAATATCCAACCACTTCAAGATGATTAGTGTGCTTATATGTGATCTTGTAGTTCTTAGTTCCTTAACTTTCCAATGCTCTATTCTTGGATTGCTTTGATATCTACTAAGCATTTATACTACAAAACTTATGTTAGATCTTGTACATACTTGTGCATACATGAGGCTACTAATAGTAGATACATAAGGTATGCTTTTCACTTATTCTTATTCCAATAATTTTTGTGTGCATTGCTTCAAATTAAGTTTATCTCCTTTTATTATTCGAGGAGCTATAGGTGAGCAATTTTTCATTCTAAATCTCTCCAAAACCTTTTCAATGTAGGCCCTTTGACATAGTCCTAATATCCTTTGATGTCTATCTCTATGAATCTCTATCCCAATGATGTAGGAGGCTTCATCCATATCCTTCATTTCAAAATTTTGAGAGCGAAAATGCTTTAGCTCATGTAGCAAAACCATGTTACTACTTGCAAGTAATATGTCATCCACATAATTTTTGAGTAAAATTGAATGAGATCATAATTTTATGAAATTTTAAATACAACTATCAGGAGGCTTGTTTTAGTCCATATAATGACTTCCTTAACTTGCAAACTAAGTGATCATCTTCATAAAAGCCCTTAGGTTGTATAATGTATACTTCTTCTTCAAGATCCCCATTTAAAAATGTTATTTTTACATTCATTTGGTGTAGCTCTAAATAAAAATGAGCCACCAAGGCCATAATTATTCTAAATGAATCCTTAGTTAATACTGAAGAGAATGTTTCATGGTAATCAATGCCCTCCCTTTGAGTAAATTCTTTAGCTACAAGTCTAGCTCTATATCATCCAATATTACCAAAAGAGTTTCTTTTGGTTTTATAGATCTATTTATAGCCAATTTCTAAAAATCCTTCTGGCAATTTTACAAGATTCCAAACTTGATTTTTAGCCATAGAATCTATCTCTTCTTTCATGGCATCATACCAAGATGTGGAATTCTCTCCACTCATGGCTTGTGAAAATTATGTAGCATCATCTTTAAGTCCAACATCAAAATTTTGAAGATATACAACATAGTCACTAGAAATTGCTGGTTTCTTTGATCTTGAAGACTTTCTTAATTCTACTTTTCTCTCAATGTTTTACACATCTTGGTTAGTAGAATTAGTGACAATCTATTTCTCTTGAAGAGTTTGTTCTTGATTTAATAACTCATCCAATGTGTGTTTGGGATTACCTTGGGAGATGATTGATTCCTCTTCATATATGAGAGACTTATCACATTCCTTGAGTTCCTCAAATTCTAATTTTTGAGAAATTTGTTTTTCATTGAATTCTAAATCTTTAAGGAAGTTAGCATTTCTAGCCTCGATAACTCTAGGTATGTGAGTGGGACAATAAAATATAAAACCCTTGGAGTTTACCACGTAGCCAATAAAATATCCACTGTTTGTCCTTGAATTCAATTTCTTTAAGGTTGGATTTTACACCCTTACTTCAACTAGACATCTCAAAATATGCATGTGTCTTAAACTAGGCTTCCATCCATTCCATAATTCAAAAGGTGTTTTACAAATAGCCTTTGATGGAACCCTATTTAAGATATATACTACAATTTTTAAGGCCTTACTCCATAGGGTTAAGGGAAGATTAGAGTTACTAATCATACATCTTACCATGTCCATAAGTGTACGGTTCCTTATTTCTACTACACCATTTTGTTGAGTTGTTCCTAGCATAGTGTATTGGGAAATAATGCCCTCTTCTTGAAGGAACATAGCAAATGGACCTAGTGCTTGTTCCTTTTCTATATACTTTCCATAGTATTCCCCTCCTATATTAGATCTTATAATCTTTATTTTATTTTCCTTTTATTTCTCTACTTCTGTTTAGAATATTTTAAAAGCATTTAATTCCTTTGCTTTATCAAAGAAAACGGTTAGAGATACATGTATCTTGTATGGTCATTAATGAATGAAATAAAATATCCCTGACCATTCAAACAAGGAGTGGGAAAAGGTCCACAAATGTTAGTATGTATGATTTCTAGAATATCTTAACTCCTCTTAGTTCCTTTAGTGGTCTTGTTAGTTTGCTTTCCCTTAATGCATTCTATGCAAGTACCAAAATTAGTAAAGTCAAGGGTCATTAAGACACCATTATCAACTAATCTTTTAATTATTTCCATGGAGATATGACCCAATCTTTTATGCTAGGGCTTAGAAGATTCTTCATTTATGATGCACCTTTTATTTCCAGTGTACAAATGTGTAGTTAAAAGATTATATTCAAAAGTAGAATCTAAAATAAGCTTATACAAACCATCAAAATTTTTTCCATAACCAACAATGTTCTTATTTTTAAAAATTTAACTAGAATGTTCAAAATTGAACATGTATTCAAACTTGACTAATCTAGAAACTAAAACTAAATTACTAGAAAATGATGGAATGTAAAACGTATCTTGAAGATATAAAATGTATCTAGAGTCTAATACTAATCTAAATGTTCCAACTGCCTCCACTTGAAAGCACATCTGATTCCTAAATAGATGCTTCGTTCATTTCCATTTGGTTATCTTAGTTGGAAGAAGCCCTACATGGTAGTGGAAATGTGAATTGTGCAACCATAATCAATCCACCATGTATTATCAAGAGCACCAACAAAATAAAATTCATGACATACATAGGAAATAAGCTCACCTTTCTTTTCAAGCCATTTTTTATAATTTTGGCAATTTCTTTTCATGTGTCCCTTTTTCTTAGAGAAAAAATAAGCAAAATTTTCACCATTTTGTTTCATTAGTACACTTGTTTTATTCTTTTCCTTATGAAAACTTTTACCCTTTTTACCCTTTCTTTTATCTTAAGTGGTTAGATTAGCACTTTCTAGCTTTTCATGCTTAATTCTTTCCTCCTCCTGAACACACATAATTAGAAGTTCATTTACTAACCAACTTTCTTTATGTGTGTAGTATGAGATTTTGAATGATCCATACTCATTTGGAAGAGAATTAAGTATGAAGTTAATAAAAAATTAACTCAAAGAAGTCAATCCCTAAAGATTTTAATTGGGCTACTATATCCCTCATTTCCAATGTGTTCATGCACACCTTTAGTGTTGTCCAATAGCATGCCTAAGAGTTTTTTCATGAGAGTGTTTGCTACTACTTTATTCGATTTTACAAATTATTCTTCAATAGCTCGCATGAAATCCTTAACCTTGTAACATTCAAGGATATAAGCTCAAATGTTCTTGTTTATATGAGTTTTAATGAACATCATGCTTCAATGGTTAGATCACTCCCACCACTCAAAAGAACTCTTTTTCTCTAGCGTACTAGATTCCATGGGTGTTTCAAGCATATCCACACATTGTGCCAAATCAAGGTCCATCCAACCTAAGGTAAGGATAATTTTATCCCTCAAATATTGAAAATTATACCTAGTTAATATTGGAACATGAGGATCAGGCACAAAAGTTGTAGGAGTAACTTCTACCAAAGCAAAAAATACATCAAACTAGGGAAAAAATAATAAATATCAACCTCCATGTGGGTAAAGGTTGCATCCACATGAATTTACATAACATACTTTTCAATAAGGCTAGCAAGTGTAGAATAAATAATTCATACCTGTGGGTCTAGAAAAATTTATCAAAACATACTATCTTATTCCAAATATATCATAAAAAAAATTTACTTCCCTATGAGGCAAAGTAATTTCATCATGAACTAATTGAAATTTTAAAATAATACCATTGTTTACATTATCATTATGACTTAAGGTGTTGTGGCTACCCTGAGGTCATATTTAAAAAAAAACATTTCTTTTGAACATGGCATGACAGAAAATTCATACTTTAATATCCATAACTATTGAAATACTTTCAATATGTATGAAAAAAAATTCATATCAATAATCCCTTTTGAATAATTTCCTTTTCCAATACAACATTGCAAAAAATGATAAATATTAGACTCATTAACGACATTGCAAAAGGATAATCATTCATCAACCAATGAAATATGCTATATTCACATGGTAAAGGTAAGAAAAGTGCAGTAAAAAAATGGTGCATGTGATATCTAATAAGGACTACAACTAAGCAAGTTTATTAAAAATTGGTGCTCTGATGCCAAATGATAGAAAATTCATTACAAGATCTTGCTGTTAATAGCAGCTAAGCCAGTAATAAGAATTTCAATATTTCCTAAGTATTCAAAGATCTAGTTGATTAACAATAGATAAAAAAAACTATCATTTTATGAATAGATAAGAAATAACTTCATAGAAATAAAATACTTTCATCCATTCTATAAGAATTTATAGAAGCAAATTTGAAAGCATAGCACCTCAAGAGAACACTAAATTATTTTGTTTACCTCTAGTTGTTGTGGCCATAACAAAGCACAAAAAAGAAACTTAGAGATGAAAAGAAAATAAAATTAGCTTTTGGTGGATCTTCTAGCCTCTACCAATTTAATCTTAGTGCTTCATCTAATGGAATTTGTAGTCCACAAAATATTACATGGTGAGGCTAGGGACCATCCATTCTATTTATAATCGTATATAGTATTCCTTTCAAAAAGGAACCATTTATTTTCAAAGAAATTCCTCATTACCTCCACTACTTCTGTTACAAATGATGGTAGTGGTGGTACCATCTTATAACCATCAACATTGAGAATGGTAATTTCGAAACATTGAAGGAGTCTTTGAGAGACTGCCAAATGGCAAGAGTGGGAAAAACTTTCATCATGGGAAATTAATCTTACATTTTTTTTATACAGTACATTGCTTGACTTGGTAATGGATGTATGAAATAAAGCAAGGAAGGAAGATTAAGGAAGAAGCAAAAGATGATTGAAGCACACAATGGACTATACTTTGAGCATGGTAGGCCAAATTGTGATTGTGACTTGACTAGTGTTGGCTATGACAATTGCAATAAGCATAGCAATCTTTGGCTTTAAGGGAATGCTAATAGCAGTGCCAATTTTGTTTGTATGCACTATAATCATTTACAAGAAAATTAACGATTTGTAATGGTTTCATAAATGTGACTGTTATAGGAAGACCAATAGTTTGTAATAGTTCCATAAAAGTGACTGTTATGGAAAAATCAATAGTTTGTAACGGTTACCACAAGAGTGGTCTCGTATTTACCATTTAAACCAAAAGTTTGATAACTAATATTTTTTTAGCCTATGAAATGTTCTTGATGGGACAACAAAGGAACTGGAAGAAATCATAGTAATGTTACAATTTTGATCCCTATAAAAAATGCTCAAAGTCAGCATACACCATTGTTGTTGAGCATCGGTGTGATAAAAGAATTAGAACACTCACTACAACAAGTTCATGTAAAGGCATCAATGGCTAGAGGTCAGTTTCAATTTATTTCTATATCTTTGATTTCTTGTGCAATTCGGTTATTGTGTTGGCCAATGTTTTTTGCACAATTTTTTAACAATATGCACTTCACTCATCTTTTTGTTGTCTAGGAGACTCAAAAAAAAATAAAATTTGTGACCAAGATACTAGCAAAATCATCCTCAAAAATCTTCTGGACACTATCACAGCCTTTACCTATGATATTCTGGCCAAGGCCACTGATGGATTCGGCATTGCTATCAACCATGGAAAATTTGAAAGTGTGTACAAAGGAATCCTCCTAGATGGAATTGTCATCACCATGAAATGCCTTCCACATGATGGTGATGATGAGTCCTCCTAGGCCGAGGTGGTTGCCATGGTTGTGCTTAACCATACCAATCTCATTCAACTCTTGGGTGTCTACACAGAGTAGTTTCACAAAATATTGATCTATGAATTCATGCAAAACCTATTGTTACACTAATGGATCTTCTCCACACTGGAGATAAGGTAGCAACTTGATTGGAAAACAAGAAAATCCATCGTGCTAAGTATTTTCAAGAGTCTAGCATATCTGCACGATGATTCATGGAACTACATGTTGCAGCTAGATATCAAGCTTAAGAATATATTGTTTGATGACAAGTCCAAGGGCAAGATTTTAGATTTCAGTTTGGCCAAGACACTAAAGTAAGATGATGAGGGATGGCTGGTTACATCACGGCTATAGGACACACTTAGGTACATTACACCAAAGTGTATCCTGTATAACCATGACATCATGGTTGAGTTGAATGTGTATAGCTTTGATGTGGTTTTTGCTAGAATTAGTTTGCAGGCATCGATTTGTGGAGAGCAATGGGAGTGAGCAAAGTTGGTACCTACCTTGTATAGTTTGATTGAAGGCACACCAGGGTTTAATTACAAAGATGATGAACTTGACAGTGAAAGTTATAGGAAGTGAGGAGACAAAGGAGATTGTGCATTTGGTGAAGATTGCACTATGGTGTTTGCATGGTAATCCTACGAGTTGGCCTACCATGATCACTGTGGTACCCATGGTCTAGGATAGGTCGTTGATGGATGATCCACCACTACAGTCAAATATTCCTTTCACTCCTTCCCCTATTGGATTAGAGGATGATAGTATCATTGAGGTCATCTTGCACATTTTTTGAATGTTGGTTCATGAACCATGATTTTCTTTTGACGAGAATGACTTGGGATGATCCAAATACTAATGAGTGTGGGTGATGAATTGCGATATTGGGACTGCGATATTGCATCCATGATATCAGAGCCTTCCAAGTGATATCAGGCATCCGATATCAGGACCTGCCTTATTGCCTATAAATAAGAGGTAGGCATACTTGGTTTTGGCAATTAGTCTTAGTCCCTTACCCAAACTCTTGCCTTTTTCCCTTTCTTGAGATAGAATTATTTTTGAGTGCCCGTAGTAGGAGTCATAAACTGAACAGATCTTTATTTGAGCATTGTGTACCTTAGCACACCTTGTTTATAGCAATAAAGACAAACTTTGTGATAAACCTTGAAACATTTGGAATAGCTTAATTAATGTTATTTGCAGTAATTAATGCTTTCCTTAGTTAATTAATGTTCTCTCTCTTACCTTGTTAATCTCTCCTAAGTAAGCACACTTAGTACGACCACTTCAAGCATGCGTGGAACACTTGGTAACCCAGTAACAATTAGCGTTTGGTAATCCTAGTAGTGTGACACTGGTTCAGGATGTGTATGGTAAGTGGGAATGGATGCTGGTGTTAGGACTAGTTAGAGCATAGCCAATTAGTTAAGTTAAGTTAGTTAATTAGTTCACTTCTCCCTTTGTAGCACCATGACATAAAAATATAAAAGCCATAAAAATCATATACCTCAAGTTTACTTAACCATATAATCATGTCATACAAGTAAGCTTGAGAAGATAATGATTGACTAACCCATCCTTATTCCACAAAAGCGTATAAGCACTTGGTCCTTGGAATTCAATTGGGTCGTGCGTGTATGCTCATATTCATATGGTGAGAGTAGTGTTACCTCCCGAACGCTCATCATTAGCATTGTTGTCAGGACCTTGTTGTTTGTGCACTAATTAGAACTTAGGAAATCTTTCTCATCATTGGAATGAACCCTTAGGGTTGGTTATCTTACAATTATTAAAAACAAGAATATGCACACTGAATAGACAATCATGTCTCCTTCTTCTTACGAAAGTGCTTCACCACCTAGGTTTGATAGAGGAAACAATCAGAGGCATAGTACACATGATGATGATGATGATCCACTAATTCCCCAATAGTTTTGTGTTGTATATGTTCATCCCGATGAATATGTATGAAACTTTACCTTTATCCTCCATCAAGATGAACAACTGTGCTGACAAGATTTAGAAGGTAACATAGTGTTACCTCCTAATCGCTCAGTCCTGAGCATGCTTCTTCATGCTCTCACATGAATTGGCATATAGCATTTACAAGAAGAATACATTGTGCATGAACACGACTCGAGAGAGTATCGATCCATAGAGGAACAATGTCAAAGGGACCTACAATAGGAGAGACATCACAAGTCTATGAGGGGTAAGTGATCCCAAGATGTCCCACATGTCTTAAGTGAAAATAAGAGTGGTGAACCTACCTCGGGAGGTTTACCACGAAATGATGTTCCTCCTGTTGAATTTGGTCAAGGGGTTGTATATCAAAACCTTCACTCAACCATCCATAATCTAGGTTCTGATACCAATGGACACAAAGGGTTTGAAAAAGGAACACAAATGCATAATAAAGATGGACATTCTGATCATAATTGAGAGTGAGGTCGTGACCACCAAAAAGAAGGTAGCAGGCATTATCATGGTGATGATCCTTCTTCTTCTTCATCTTCATCATCTCCTTCACCCTCTCCTTTAGGATTTGGATGCAGTCATAAGGGAAAAGAACTTAAGGGTAATAGTAAGCAGAATGAAGGTCATAGACAAAACAACCAAGAAAGGGGATGAGGGCATTCTAGAGAAACTCATCATGAAAGGAGGGAAAGTAGGGAACCACATAGGCATCATAGATGCCATAGACAATACGATCATGATGAACCCCTACTTGCCACCTAAACTATGCTAGACATAACTGAGGTTATTAGAGTAACAACAAGGCACCAAAAAGGTAGTAGGATCAAGAGATTATACATGAACAATATTCCACAATTTGAAGGGGGATACATCCTCAAAATCATCTACAAGAATTTCATGATGCATGTGCCTTACAAAACATAGAAAATGAATGGAAAAAAATTAAGCTATTTCCATGGACACTAATCAAAGAAGCAGAAAGTTGGTACTAGTCCTTAGAACTAGAATCCATTCACAGGTGGAGTACCATGTTACAACTGTTTAACGATAAGTATCAGATGTACTCCTGAGTGTTCAACCTGCATAAGAAAATCCAAGGATGGAAACAAGGTGGGCATGAACCCTTGGATGCTGCCATGGGCCAATATTATGCACTATTACATCATTACCTAGGCCATAGTTACTTGAAAAGGGAATAGCTATGCCATCTCATAGATGGGCTTAGGCATGAAACCCAAAGAACCCTTGGGACCTATGCCCAAGAAAGACTATCTGAGCTTAGGGCCCATCAAGTACAAATATTATTGGGGTAAGTTGCAAAAGAGGAAGGTGGATTAAGGAAAAGAGAGAGTGTAGAGGAATATAATAGAGATCCTTCCCTCTGAAAGAAGGGAGTTAGATTTTGTGAGGATGAAGAAGAGTCACCACTTGAAGAGATGGTTAATAGGAAAACTTTGCCCATTCAAAAACTTGCATCAGAAGTATCAGCAAAGGTGGACCAAATGTGGGACTCCCTAGATAATATATTTTAAATAATTCTCAAAATAGTAGAGGAGTCTAGAGAGCAAGGTACTGAATGGAAAAAGAGAAAAAAGAGAGAAGCAGAATATGCACCCAACAAGAGTAAGGGCAAATTTACCATCATCGAAGAGGTTGTGGATTCGGATACAGACAATGATGGTGGATGTGAAATATGCTAATACAACCATCCTAAGGTATGTTGCCCTATAATCTCACATTTATAGGAGTCTGGGGTGTATGCACTCAACCCATGATTGAACAAAAGGAAAACACCCCAAAGGTTACCTTATCCTCAAGGCAAACTAAGACAGTTCCACCAACCGTTGACGTATTATCCCAGTGGAACTCCAGCATAACCAGTTGAGTGGTATCAATAGTGGCAATATCCATAATCATGGGGAATGCCACCACCATGGCAATAGTATCCTTACCATCAACTTGACCCATATGGATATTACATGCCGCAGCCAATCTCTCCATGTGACTCTATTGGCCACGTCACTCCTCAGCCTCACTATTAAGCCCATGAGTCCTATAGAACTCCTTCTCCTAGGGGTGATGTTCCACAAACATACTATCCTTCTCATCAAGCTACATCTCTTCCACCCATATCTTCATTACCACCTACTCCAGCTATGCAGGGTGAGCTCCCTACCTAGCCACAACAACGTATTGCTACAAGGGCTATTAACTCTCAATCTACTGTTGGTTCCGAAAACTGCATAAAGAAAAGAACTTTCTTTAAAACCAATAGTCCAACTAAGTCCTTGCAATCACAAGCGGCTGGTTCTTCAAATGCCTCACCATCATTTGAAACTTTGGAACTCCCTTCAACCCAAAAATCATGCTCAACATACATGGTCATGTTGACTCATGTCATCGCCAATTGAATAAAGGCTAGCCATCTCCCTAGGAAATTCTTTGATCCTTGGAGTCCTCTTATATATCTACAAATTGCTAGGAATGAACTGTGCAAGGCTCTTTTAGATTCAGGTTCTAGTGTCAACCTAATCTCCCAAGAAATGTACAAGGCCTAGAACCTGCCTCCACTAAAAAAGAGTAACATTCATCTAGAGCTCACTGACTAGTCCATCACTATCCCATTAGGACTAGTGGAGGACATTGTTACCACTATTTGTGGATGGTTGTATCTAGCAAATTTCCTAGTGATTCAGGTCAACAACGGTAAGGGGGACTTCCCAATCATAATGGGAAGAGCATGGCTAAGCACAATCGATGTGCATTTAGGAATCCATGATCTTTCCCTAGAAATATCCAAAGAAAATACGTTTGGAAAGATCGAGAGGAAGAAAGTTCCATGCATTGCATATAGTGACATAGGGTGCAATTGCATGCAGAAGTCTTGGTTCGTACAACGTTTAACATTGCTTGCATGCAACCAGTGTGCATAGGTAACCAACATACAAAGATGCTTGTATGCGGCAGCCACAAGATAGGAAGGCACCCAGTGGCTGACAGCTGACCAAGAGAGCAACTCAATTATATGCATGGAACCAACTGAGGGTTTGACTTGTGCTTACATCGATAGCATAGATACATTAGAGCAAGTCCATTGCTAACTTCCAAGCCTTAACATTGGAAATATCAACTGGGGGAAGTTGGAAATCCCTAATAAGTTTAAACTAGAGCCCCTTGAGTTAAAATCGTTGCCTATCAATATGGAATACACGTTTCTCAAGAATGAAAAATCGGTAATCATTAATGCGAAGCTAGCTTCTCAACAAAAGGAAAGACTGTTGAAAATGGTAAACAAATGGTTGAAAGCCTTTACTTGGTCATATCTCAAATTAACTAGAATGGACCCTAGGATATGCTAACATAGAATTTACACTGACCCCTCCATGAAGCCTCAACGACAACCACAAAGATGATTGAACCCAAAGCTTAAGCAAATGGTTAAGGAAGAAATTGAATAGCTTCTAAAAGCTAGGTTCATTTACCCCATTGTTGACAGTGAATGGGTCAACCCCTTAGTCCTTGTGCCTAAGAAATAAGGTAAATGAAGGGTGTGTATAGACTTCAAGCTACTAAACATGGCAACATTTAAAGACCACTTTCCATTGCCATTCATTGACCAAGTCTTAGACACCATTGTAGGGCATGGCTACTATAGTTTTCTGGACAGGTATAGTGGGTACAACCAAATTCAAATAGCCCCAGAAGACCAAGCCAAGACTACATTCACAAGTCCTACAACATTTCAGTGATTAGTTTTAAGGATATTCCAACAACAGATAGGAAATGGTGTGGAGGTCTTCATGGATGACTTCTCCACCTACGGAGCAATCTTTGATCAAGCCTTAGACCAATTAGAGCAAGTACTAAAATGATGTGTAGAAACCAATTTAAGGCTCAACTAGCAAAAAAGCTATTTAATGGTCTAAGAAGATGTCATATTAGGGCATAAGATTTTGCAAATCAGGATAGAGGTAGACCCTGAAAAGATCAAAGTTATCCAAGAAATTACCCGTCAACTTGAAACTGTAAAAGATATTCAATCATTCCTTGGACACACTGGCTATTACAGGAGATTCATTGATAACTTTTCAAAGGTTGTAAAACTATTGGTAGAATTAACAAAAAAGGACGTACCTTTCGAATGGACTAGGGAATGCAAACTAGCTTTCCAAACTTTAAAACAGAAGCTCGTAGAAACACCTATTCTACAAGCTCCTAACTAGTCCATATCATTCCATATAATGACTGACGCATCCAACTATGCTTTAGGAGTCATACTTACATAGTTAGATGACCAAAAATGTCCTTATTACATCCACTGTGCAAGTAGGAGTATTGCTAGTGCAAAACTTAACTACACTACAATAGAAAAGGAATTAATGGATGTAGTGTTTGCACTAGATAAGTTTAGGAACTATGTATTGGGCTATAAGGTATTTGTACACATAGACCATAGTGCAATTTGGTTCTTGCTGAATAAACCAACGGTGAGCCCCCGCATCATACAATGGCTCATAATCTTACAAGAGTTCAATCTTACAATGATTGATCATAAAAGCACTGAGAACGTTGTTGCTAATCATTTATCTCAGTTGCGATAGGATAGCTAGTACTCATGCTGCCTCTGTTGGTGGACAACCCTAATCTCTATTTTGGATCTCCTCCTTCCAACTTAGTCATGGGGCAGAGGGCCACCAATGCTAACCATTCCAAGCCCTCAGCTCTTTTTGTATTTTTATTTTATGCATTTTTTTACACCTTTTTGTTTTACACATCTTTTCATATTTACTTATTTTTGTTTCACACCATCATTACCATTTTTACTATTTCTTTATTTGTTTGTTTCATTTACTTTTATTCGTCATATAATAAGTGCTCATGATGGTGGATTGTATTATAATGCCATTGATTGTTAATGTTCGATTTTTACCTTTGACTTTTGATGCTGATGCTAAGATGTGGTTCTTTGAGAAAATAGGCAATGAGCTCACATCGTCCATGTGTCCATTCAACTCTGTGGTATTCCTTGGCTTTGGAACTATACTATCCATTTTTCTAAATAAACTTGTTAATGAATTGGTGGCTTGGTATTCTTCAAACCAAGGAAAGACTCAATGGTTGAAAAGGGTGTGACTTCAAGGGGATTTGATGCATTTGTGTTGATTATTCTCCTGGGCACTTGGATGTTTTTCATACAGTCTTCTACCATTCTACTGTTAGCCAATTAGTAAGAAGTTGATTGAATAAAAATAAGTCTTTGCATGGTGTGGTTCTCACGTAAAAAAAAACTGGTGAGAATTCAAAGTACACTCCTTAGACATAATAAAAAAATTGGGCTACAAGAATTGGTTATGGCACTAAAAAGACATGTTACCCATGCCTGAAGGTTCCCTTTAACTAAGGCCCTATCTCACTTCGTACTTCTCCATCTCGCTCTCCTTGGAATGGTGGTGACTTTTTGCGGAAGAATTCTTGCTACTTGAGGAGGATGGATTAGTCAAGTGTGTTGATGCAAGGTCACTGGATGTGGTTGGTTTGAATCCATATTTGGAATGAATTCTACTTAGTTACCTTAACCACACACTACACAAGGGACTCTACACGACCTTACTCTTGGGATTCCATTCCATTTTCTCCTCTCCTTCTGTATTTCTAAACATTTTCCACCTCATTGTCAATTTTATCATTAGTCTATATCTTGGTTGACACATTTTTATTCTTTGGTAAAGTCTTATGGGTAAGTATTTAACCATCATTTCCATATATCATTCCTAGAGCCTACGAACTCTTTGGTTTGTGGGTTTGTCAGGGCATAAGGGTATGGGCCTGCTTTGGGGAGGACCCATAGACATTACTTTATGGTGCAATTGTTAAGTTCTTTCCCTTTAACATTCTTTGCAATCAACCATTTCTCATTTCATTCCCATCCATGACAACCATTTTATTGGCTTTGCCATTGTTATTTCTATCATCTTTCTTGTTCCTTATATTTTTTCAAACTATTGCTACTGGAGGTTTGCTCTTAGTTGTGAGGGTCTTGTCCCAATTTTTTTGAATTTATCTCACCCCTACATCATAAACCTCTAATCCAGTATCTGCCATACCCACAATCCAGCCAATGTGCTTCATATCAAGGCAAGGTATCAACTGCATGATGGATTATCTATCCTTGCGAATTTGTGACTATGTTGTATGTGCAAATGGTGATCATACGAACAATGGACTGGGCTAGGAGGGAGCACTCATGATGGAGTAGAGCTAGAGCATTTATGAAAGGAACAAGTTTGGTCACATGACTATGGATAAACAACAGAAGGTGCAATCTCGACATCGGCAACAATGCACCTCATTTTCTTTTCTCTCTCTTCAAGCTATTAAATAAGGGCTTGGATGTCATTTATGTATGGTGTTCACCACAATGGGCATGAACACCAATGTTGTAATATGCTTTTAGATCTGTTCACCAAGCACTTTGAGTCTATCATCCCATTTCACCGTCAATGTTATTCAGTTAATAACCCCATACCTTCCCAATATTTTGTGAAGAACTTGAGGACAAGTTTTTATTCAATTGTGGGGGTATGATGAACCACGATATCGGGACCATAATATCGCATCCACGATATCGAAACCTTCCGAGTGATATCAGGCATCCAATATTGAGACCTACCTCGTTGCCTATAAATAAGATGGGGGTGCACTTGGTTTTGGTAATTAGTCTTAGTCCCTTACCCAAACTCTTGTCTTTTCCCCTTTCTAGAGATAGAATTATTTCTGAGTGCCCACAATAGGAGTCATAAAGTGAACAGATCTTTATTCGAGCATTATGTACCTAAGCACACCTTGTATACAGCAATAAATACGAACTTTGTGATAAACCTTGCAACATTTGGAATAGCTTAATTAATGTTATTTGTAGTAATTAATGCTTTCCTTAGTTAATTAATGTTCTATCTCTCATTTTGTTAATCTCTCGTAAGTAAGCACACTCAATACGCCCACTTTGAGCATGCATGGAACACTTGGTAACCCAGTAATGATTATCGTTTGGTAATCCCAGTAGTGTGACACTGGTTTAGGATGTGTATGGTAAGTGGGAACAGATGCTGGTGTTAGAACTAGTTAGAGCGTAGCCAATTAGTTAAGTTAGTTACTTAATTAGTTCACTTTTCCCTTTGTAGCACCAGGACATAAAAATATAAAAGCCATAAAAATCATATACCTCAAGTTTACTTAACCATACAATCGTGCCGTATAAGTAAGCTTGAGAAGACAACAATTGACTAACCCATCCTTGTTCCACAAAAGTGTATAAGCTTGAGAAGACAACAATTGAATAACCCATCCTTGGAATTCGATTGGATCATGCATGTATGCTCGTATTCGTATGGTTGAGTGTAGGGATACCTTGCCGCTCATCAGTGGGTAATATTATTACTTGTTTTTGGAAGAAAAACTGAAATTGCAATATATACAATTTAGAAGAAAAATAGTAAATGCAAAATTTTAGAATAGTAAATTTAAAATAAAATGATATTATTAATGATAAAACCACCTTACCAAAGTTAAAATTGAGGTAAGGATAGCTAAAATGTAAGCTAGTAAACAGAACTAAGAAAATGAAGGTTTAGGAGCAAGGAAATGAAACTGAAACACAACGATAGACCTAAAAAATAGGCAAATGTCAATTGAAACAAAAAACTAGAAAATAGAAATTGACATTAGAAATGGGCCAATTAAGGTTCAAGTAATTGAAAAACATAAGTTTTCAGAAATTGGAAAAACAAAAATTTAAAGAAACAGAAATTGAAACTAAAATAGAAAAACTGGATTTTAAGAAACAAAAATGGTAATTGAAAAATAAATGACTATCAATAAGACAAGAAGCAAAAATGGTTAATGAAGATTTTAGGTAAGCTAAATTGAAAACTAAAATAGGAAAATAAAAGATTTTCAAAATAGAAATTGAAAATAGATTACTGTTAATAGGAACAAGTAACAGAAACAAAAAAAATGTAATATCAAGTAACTTGAAAAGACCATAGAAATTGGGAAATGACAACAAAAAAAAATTGATAATTTAGTAAACAGAGGGGGAAATAGAGATAGGAAAATGGAAATGGCGCTTCTTTTAGTGTCTAAAAGGTGTTGACGCATAAAAATTAGTTACATAGCAACATCCTCAGAAAACTTATTTTAAGAGACTATTGCTTAGGGTGCCTTTTGTATGGGTACAGAAATCTAGGAATAGTCTCAACTAGTGAGGGCAACATGCAGCTTTAATAGATAAAGATTATTATATTCAATAATGTTGATAATTTTAAATAACTTTGATAAGGAAACCTAAATGAAATTGCTATTGAAATTGGTAACTTAACCAAGAAGTTTAGACAAGGAAATTTAAATAAAATGATTATCCATTAAACAAGCTCAGAAAATGAAGGTCTAAAATCATTGAGAACTCATAAACCTCAAAGACAAACAAAGGCTTTATATTTGAAATGTTTATCTTTGACTAAATACACAATAAAGATCAAAGCTCTCAACTGTTGGAATAATAAACAAAAGGTTTCAACCAAAGATTTAGCTCAATATAGAGCACTGAATCTAATTGACTAAATGGATAGCCTCTTGTGCAAGCTTGCCTATCTATGCTTCTAAGAAGCATACCTCCTCCAACATGTCTACACCTTCTAGCTCGTGGATCCGTGCATAGCTCCTCACCAAACTCCTTCCAGAAGCACCTCCAAGACTAGTTCTGTAATGCAAAGCTAGAAAGGGTTCTTGAGATTGCAGGGAAAGTTATATCAAATCTAATCTTCCATTCTTTTGATCTGCCATTGCCTCAACTTCTGACTCTCTGCCTTTTGTCGAAACCTACATATCAAACCCACCAAAGTGAAAGCCATATCGCTAGGAAAGGCAAAACAAAGAATCTTCAACGTTTCATTAGGAGGCAAAACTACCCTTAAAAGAATTGAAACGCAGGCAGTTAATTAGATCACCAATGAAACATTGCCCAGGAAAATGCAACAAAACAAAACAAAATACTAGAATGATTGCTTATTGGCATAAGTCTGAGTGGAAATGAAATAGAAGAGAATAAAACAGAGCTGTCGCACTGAAGACACAACCATCACCCGGAGTCAACACGGGTCCCAGAATGGGGGATCACGCAGGCTTGCATGAGGCTGTATCAAATCGCACTCGGCATCGCACGGCCACCCACAGCAAGTGCCAACTTTTGCTCATGTCGCCTCTCCTTCTGCAGTAGCGTCACTCACCGCAAGCACACCCGTTGCTCCCATTTGGAGCAGCGCTGTTCCAGCAGCTACCCTCGCAGCACAGCCACCACCCGGACTCTAGGGGAGCCATGAAAGCAACGCAGCAGATTAGCTGATAGTATCATGTATGTTGTACCTCTCTGCCAACATCTTACTCACGAAATAACACCAGCCAGTCATCTGTGTTTTTCTGCAGAAATCGACGTCAGTCCAGCAGCACGACACATCCATGGTAACACCTGTCTCTGTCTCTGGCCACTTCATAGGAAAATTAACTGTCCTCTGCGTAGAATTGGGGCCGAGATTCCATGAAACGCAAAACTTTCTGAGTTGCCCCCAGTGGTAGCCACCCAGTATCTAATCCAGAGAATTAGAAACGCAGATTACATGAGATCCAAGACTTTCAACTTCCAATCCCTATTGCTGGCCTACCATCATGCCAATTGAGCTAAACATGCCTCCATATCAGCCGAAGACCGCGGATTCCCTACAACTTCTTGTGATGTCAGTAGGTTATGCTAAGCTGCAGAGGAAATTGTGGAATTTAAACTTGTCAACGTTACGAAACTAGCCCAAAGATCGGGATTACTAAGTTTGAATCGCCAAGAATTTGCTCATTTCGGTCATTGCTGTCCATGTTACTGATACTCCGGAGACGCAGAATCGAAAGAACGCAACCTTCAACGGGAAATCATAAAGAACCACGGCGGCAGGGGTAACGTTGCCGGGTAATTTCCATTACGACGTGACTACCTTCCAAAATATTGTCAAAGAAAACGTCGAGGGAAAGGCAACTGGTATAGTGACTGAAATGGACAGGTTCACTTTGGTTTAAGTATTATTTCTAAAACTATGCGCCGTGGGATTTTGGGGATAATTCTTAGTTCAAAAGCTTTTAAGACAGTTCTTGAATGATTGGCAACAAATGTGTTGCTGGCCACAGTTGTTGTTTTTCGCTTTCTCTGTTTTTTTTTTCTTTTAAATATTTTTTTCTCCTTTACTCTTTCCTTTCTTTTGAATTAAGCTGTGCAGACATGTTCAAGAACTAGCTAGCTGCAGGAGGTGGCTCAGCGAAGCTGACTCAAACTACCCTCATACTATGGCATACATGAAGGTCTGCACTACATCCCCCAGTTTAAGGCGATGGTGAGTTTTAATACAAAACTTTCATAAGTTCCATGTTTTTCAGCACGTCAGGCCAAGGAGGCAGCGGCAGAAGTAGCGTTGCACACACTCCCATGGAGGAATCCATCGGAAGAGATCTTAGACAAAGTGAGGATGGGCAAAAACTTACTGCAAGCAATGGTGGTGAAGGTCAAAATACCTTTACCGATTTACTCAATAGTAAAATCTGGCTTGGGGCATTTGCCTGTGTTCTTAAGCACAGTGAAGGTTGCTGTGGAGGCAGTCATGGGGAGAGCCGCTAGAACGAAGAAACATGCAGAAAAGAAAGCTGCCCTGATGGCCTGACTTTCGTTGAAAGAACTTGGGAGCCTGGATGCCTCAACGTCGCAGAATCTCACCATTGCATGGCTTCAATCTCCAGTGATGAAGAATAAAGCTTGCAGGGAGGAAACTATTCTCTCATGTTACTGTCAACCAAAGAAAATCGCCCTTGCATCCGGATGCAGTTGCACAGTCTCTATGGAATTAGATTATTAGGTTTCTGTTTCAGTGTAATTAGATTAGATTAGAAGCAGCTCACTGTGCTGAAATTAGATTAGACCAATCCGTGGCCTATGGAATGGGGCATACTGCCCGCTTGCGGTGATGCCCACGGCTGTTGCGGTTCAGGGGGACCCATGACGATATCACCATTAAACTGAAGCAAGAAAATATGCAAAGGGGAAATAGAGTCCATTTCCTTACTCAAGACCTATAATCTGGCCAACCATTTTGTTACTTAATCCAATCTTTCCAAGAATGAAATTAAGCATCAAGCCTCAACCAAATTTATAACAAATCACCTCTGCTAATACTTTTGTTCAACCATGACCTGTGAGTAGTGCCATAAGGCCATGTTGAAGATGACCACATTATAAGAAAACACAACTTAACTAAACTAGGCACAGCTCTCTAACTCACCTCACCTATGATGATGGAAAACCTTTTGAATGCTAGAGAATCAACACTAGTCATGATGAAGGGGAAAGTAAAAACAGAGCCCCAGGCCATTGGCCATGTGCTGGTGGGTTTCGTTGGCTCATACGCAAACACATTTTAAAAAAAAGTTGAACAAGCATCCATCCGTCATCATGTTTATGACTAATGACCCATGACGATGACCCTGTTTTGTTTTTTCTGTTTTTCAGCAGAGAAAAGAAAAAGAGCAAAAACCAGCAATGACCAGTAAACACGCGTGAATGTGTGAGTCATGGCGGAACCTTTGACGCTCCCAAAGGCAGGCCAATCCATTCAAATGCAATGTTTACCTCGCACGCCCCGTCCCAAACTTGATTTCCGTATGACCCAAACGTGGCCCTTCGGCCTTCGGTTATCAAAGTAGCCCTTTTGTGATTTCCGTGTGTTTGTTTATTCATTCGTACTCCCTTGTTTTCTGTGGTCTGTGTCATGCGGATGCCATGAATCTTGATTGCTTGCTGGCTACTTAACAAGGAAATGAAGTTTCTGGTAAGATTCAGAGGTAAGATTTTAATGCACGCAAACATGAAGGCAAGGCTACTATTTCAAGGTATAAGCACAGATCACACAAAATTTCATCCACTGTATGCTCCCCGAATCCAACGTGAACAGTTATTGTCAAAATTATTTATCTGGAATCGTGAATCTCCGGGGCATAGCTATGAAGTATCAAAACACATCATGGCCATAAGTCCCGTCCCGTTGTTGTCCCGTTGTTACAACTGACAATCAGTGTCATTCACGCGTAATTTCCAAGAGCGACCATTTTATCACTGGAAATTTAAACTCCAGAGGTGTCCTAACAGATGTTATCAGGTTTCTATTGGTAAAAGAATAAATTTGAGGACCTTGTAAGGAAGTTGTTCAAGATCTTTTGGAAGTTCATGCTGTGAGAATAGCTCTTTCCGATCATTGTTCTTCTCCATGATACAGGATGTTAGCAAACTCTTAAGTTCCAGATCAGTTCTGCACCATTTCATCATCAAAACTGTTGGTAAGGATTCAATTTTCATCTAAAAAAACTTCTAAAATCTGGTTCCATTCTCTTGGTTCATGGCTTTTAAGAAGCTTTGCTTGGAAAAACAGTCAGAGAAAGTAGGCAATTGTAGGTGGAAAAGTAAAAAGTGGTATGAAAAGTAAAGAATCTTATATATTTTACAAATTAATAAAATCTGGAATTGATTCATTGAGAATTAATATTTATATTGGAAACCAAAATCAAAATGACTGTATGTTATTCCATCCAGTTTTTTCTCCATTGTGGGATCTTATGTGGCGTGTGACTTGGAGGGTGACAAAATACACTCCTTCCTTCCCCATCACACCAGACAGATTGGCCTCTCCACCAAAATAATAGCTGATATTTTGCATAACTACTACCAATTTGTTGAGCCAACTTTGCTTGATGCATTACATCATCACAAACAACTTGCATGGTTAGAAAATCGAAAGGATTTCCAATTTTCATGGGGGAAAAACTTATTAATCATGTGACCTCGTGCTGACATAAGAAAGTTAACATCAACAATATTTTAATATTAATTTAATCATGACCCAATAACATCAACCATCATATGCCTTAATTACATTTAACTTTGCAAGTTAACACTTATCACGAGTATAACCTGCAGTTACCCTTAACCATGTAGATACTCGGCTAGTCCAACACACAAATTATAAGAGTCATTCGTGAATACTCTGGATTTGTACGGTTAAACTTAGAAATTACAAAATGGGTGCTCAACCATGTAAAACATCCTGCTATTTATATTTTCACTGGTTTCCTTTTAAATCTTGTCTTGTATTACCAAATAGTAATTCACTCATTTAGTGTTGTAACTTGGCAGTTTAATGTTGTAGTATTCGGGTCCGTCGACATTCACGGATTTCCGGTGGTGTTTCTGAGTACTCTTTTTCAAATCAGTTAACTTGAAGGATCCCGTGTTTGTCATTTTGATATTCACGTATTTATTCTGCGTTTACAGATTTAGAAGTCGGTGCATGCAGGATCAATATGCAACCAAACAAGCACTGACAATAATGTAAATTAAGCGTCACCAAGTAACGCATAAAAGTTATCGTCCCTTCCAACAGAATTTAAACGAAGTAGAGATTTCAATTTAACCTTTCCTTAGCGTGTAAGGTTTTCTTCATTTAAGGAGGATACGGAAGTAACTACAGCAAAGTCTTTGCTTGGTAAGGTTTCATGTATATCTATGGCTTAAGAAAATATGAAATTTCAGCCCTGCTTAGAAATATATGTTTAAATAAATGTTTTGTTTTTGCGTTTCCAAGTGTTTTAATTTGTTTATGTTTTAAAATAATTAAAAATTAAAAAAATAATTACATTAATGTAAAAATAAATATAGAAACATTCTTTATATATACGAAAATAAATTAAATATCTATATAATTTTTATAAATGTATTGATTTTTTGTAAACATATAACTGATCATTGGTTTAACATATATGTTAAGGTGACGTATCTCAGGTATTAATTTAACGATTCTCTTAATTCTGACCCTGCAAAACCGCGACCGCCTCTTGAACCAATACTACCGGCAGAGCCGCGGCCACGTCGTGTGGAAGCTGCAGATCCGGAGCCACCACCTGAGGAAGCTGCAGATCCGCGCCCACAACCGCGTCCGTGATCTGAGAAACCCTGCAAAAGATCAAAATCCCCCACGGCACCGTGGTGTTCTTGCCTACGATCAAAATCAATCTGAACGTTGATCTTGAACTCGATCTATAAAACCAGACCGCTGATCTGCAAAAACCCCACGATTTGAAATTACAAATCTGGGATTTGCAGGATCAGGGACAGACCTGTTCCAAGGTCAGGATCCAGAAAATCAATTTGGAGCTGTGGCTGGGTGTTTTTGTGTTGCTGCCGTGAAGAGGCTGGGTTTGTTTCGTGGGTAGCCATGTTACAATGGCAGATTCATAGGTTCTACTCTTCCTCTTCCTTAGGAAGTTCTTCTACCTCACCTCCAATTCACAACTCGTTTTATTTTTTTTCAAGTTGTGGGGTTCTTACCAAGGTCCTCAAGCATAAACATTCAAGAACAAAACCTCCTTCAGCCCCAGGGCATTTAAGTTTCTCATGCTGGATACTACGCTCGAAATTTTATTTTGGTAGAACTATCAATGCTTCTTTGGTTGAAAAAAGGCTCTCTCTTTGCAAATTTTTCCAACAAGGAATGCAACTTTAATAGCACGTGCTTGGAAATTTGACTTTAATGTCAACGACCCGACTTTTAATATAATTTCCTGATACGTGACATTGTGAGCACCTTGGATCCTATTATTTCAAAGCATTGTACAGTGATTAATGGAACTCAAATTTGCCGTTATTGTATTAAACTGGACCTTGCTCTTCGAAAGACCTCATTAACCTTTGCTGCTTGGGGAAAACTATTCACCCAAAAAGTGGACTATTTTTGCCTTCCAAACTCGTGTAACTATTGTCATAGAGCTAAGCATCATATATCGAAGTTCCCCATCCTAACCAGGAAAAAACAACCTATAGCATCTCAGAAAACTCATTCCTCAGTCACACCATTACGCCCACCCTCAGTATCCTTTAAATTCGACTCTCCTTCTCCAACAGCTCCACAATCTTCCTCTCAATCTCACCCCTCCAAGCCACAAAAACCACAATCAGGTACTCACACCTCCACCCATGTCATCCCCTATAAAGCAGTCACGCCTCCACCCATGTCATCCCCTATAAAGCAGTCACGGACTCAATCTTGGTGGATGAGTTCGTGGCGGGTAGTGGAAGAAAACAAGTTAAAGCTTCCTTCAGTTCTACTCCTCCCTCAAGCTCCTCTCCACTGAACACTTCCATGGCCCTTGTCTCCACCAACAACTCCTTTGCCCTCCTGTCAGGAACAATGGAAGTTGATACTTTGACTTCCGAACCTTCCGTTGACCTCTCACCCAAACTGCCCCTTGTTTCTCCATGAACCTCCTTTCATGGAACGTTAGAGGCCTTACTGGTAGGCTTTGATGCAAGCAAGCAAGAAACTTTATTTCTAGTCTTAATTTAGCCTTTGATTTCATTCTCCTGTAAGAAATTAAGGTTTCAGTCGACCTTTTATCCTTTTCCGCCCATTGGTTTCTTCCTCACTCTTCAATCATAGCAACATCCCATGCGAGCGGGAAAGGAGGCGCGACCATTCTCCTTTCGCCTTACTGGAAAACTAAAATCCTTCAAAGTGGTTCCAATTCTGGGTATAAAGTTTCCTGGGCCACCTTTTCTTCCTTGCATGGCCCATTTGGTATTTGCTCGATTTATGCCCCAAACGACTCCTCAAAACAAGCTCTCCTTTGGCAAGAACTTGTAAATTCTCTTCCCCCGGTGCCTTGGATCTTCAGAGGAGATTTTAATATGGTTGAATTCCCTCAAGATAAGCTCGAAGGGGTGTTTTTTCAACTACCCAAATCTTGAGTATCAAAGTTGGTCCGCCTTCAAGAAAAGGTTTTACCTTTCTGATGGGGTGGACACCTCTGCGGGCATTCCCCTCCATAGACTTACCTGGAGAAATCTCCGTCTTGGGCAGGCTCACATCTGTAGTAGGTTAGATAGGTTCTATTTCTCCACCCTTTCCTTCTGGCAAGCCTTCTCCACTACTACAATTCATCACCATGCCACCTTATCAGACCATCTTCCTATCTCCATCTCCATCAAAATTCATAGCAACCCTCACTGAAGAAAATTCCTTCTTTTTCGACTACACAACAAATTTTTTTCTTCTCCTACAGCCCAACTCCTTCTATCCAACCTTTGGAATGCCAAACCTAGGCCCCTAACTCAGGTGGTTTGGATTAATTAGTGGCATCGGGCTTCATGTCAAGTGCGGAACTTTGCTCGTTCATATGGTAAGGCAGTGGCTACTTGGGCTAGACAAGTATACAACAAAATTCACTTCACTATTGAACATCTCACCAATAGACTAGCTCAAGACCCCTTCAATACTCTAGTTCATGAGGAGTTAGCTAGAGCAAGATTAGCCTTTCAACATTGGGATGTGTACCGAGCACAAAGTGCCCTAACTAAAAGTTGGCTCACTTGGTTAAATATTCAAGATGAACACTGTAAAGAATTTTTCAAGTATCTCAATTCTGCTTTTCCTTTGCACTCTATAGACAAAATCCCTAGTAATGGTACCACAATTATTGACCACAACAGTATCCTCTCTTTTCTCAAGAATCACTATGAAATCCTTTTTGCAGCAACCCCAATGGACATCTCTTCATTCAAGGCTGCCACCCCCAATTATCCTTGCTTTATCAACTCCACTATGCCACAAAGTCTTGATGCTGATATCACTTTGGTGGAGCTACAGGTGGCCTGTTCTAAGTTAAGTTGAGGTAAGGCTCCTATTTATGACAGTTTCCCCGTCGAATTTTTTCAAAATCATTGGGATTTGGTGAAAAATGATCTTTTATAGGTTATTAACGAGGCTATCTTAACTGGTTCCCTCAGGCCCAATCTAAATCAAGGGGTAATTCATCTCCTCCCCAAGTCTGGGGATCTTGCCGATATCTCCAATTGGCGTCCCATAACTCTCCTCAATGTACTGTATAAAATTTGGGCTAAGTGCCTTGCCTTACGATTGAAAAAAATTCTTGGCCAGATCATATCTCCCCAACAAACAAGATTTGTTCCTGGTAGCTATATTTTCGACAATGTGGTTGCAACATGGGAAGGTCTCAAGTGGGCCGAGGATGATGGACAAGATATTATCCTAGTGAAACTTGATTATGCCAAGGCTTATGACAACATAAAATGGGATTTTATCTTGCAGACCATGACCAAACTTGGTTTTGGACCTAAGTTCCTGCATATGGTGAAATGCTTATTCTCAGATGCTATCGCAAGAATAGCCACTACCTTTGACATTACCTCTCCCTTTCCAATACATAGGTTAGTGTGACAAGGTTGTCCCCTTACCCCCTATCTCTTTATCATCGCCACAAACTTTCTTTGTCATCAAACGAAAGTTCTCACTGGGGTTTGCCTATCTTCCTCTCAACAACAGCTCCTCAATATGCACTTCGTCGACAACTCTTTCTTTCTAATTCAAAACACAGCCGCCAATTTGCACCGCCTCTTATCATGGGTGGAGCAATATTGTACACTCTCAGGTTCTACTATAAATTGGAATAAATCCTCTGTTTATAGCTTTTTGGGCAATTACAACCATGTGACCAGCTATAACTGGAAGCGGCTCCAGGATCAAGATATCGTTAAGATTCTGGGGATCCCTTTCTGGTTTAGAGGTTCAACCTCTATTCTCTGGGAGCAGGTTATTTTTTTGATTCAAAAGAAACTTGATGAATGGAAAACTAAACCCCTCACACTTGCGGGTAAATACCTTGTTTGTAAGTCCATATGTGCGTCCACCCATGTGTATTACTCTTCGTGTTGGGCCCCCTCTCAAGCCGCCTACCAAAAGCTTGAATGGTTCTTTCGTGACTTTATGTGGTCCTTCAAAGATTCTCAGAAGGGATTTCATCGAGTCGCTTGGAATATTGTTACTCTCCCCAAGAATAAAAGGTGGCTTAGGTCTTTTGAATTCCTATAAGTAGGGAATTACCTTGGTTGCTAAGTGGTTGGTTCAACATTTAGATGCCTTAGACATCATTGGGACCCTCCTCCAATTAAGGCTTCATCAAGCATGTCCTAAAAACAAGCCTTTCTGGAAAGGCATCCATTTTGTCAATTGGATCTTTTCCCCCCTCACTATCATTCTTCCAGGTTCTCATGTTTTCAAAAGCATCTGGAGGGCTTGGCAAATTCTGCACAGCTACAATGACTAGACTAACGTTAAGATCCACCCTACTATCCTCTCTAGANATAACATCAATGTGCCAATGACCATGGAGAAAGGAGTAGATCNTGCAGATCTTTCACCTCATTCATTTCCAACTCACATCTCAAGCATCCAAGTTCAATCTAGATAGACATTAGTTGATTCATCTCTTGCAACTGTGGGAAAGACTTGTGCATTTCAGTAACACTCAACATCAATAATCTTTGCAAGGAAGCTTTCCATTTCTACTATGAGGAGTCACCATTGGAACTCTCTCTATCCTTAATTGAGAATTTTTTTTCCTTATCTAATTCTATGTTCTTTTATCTTGAGAAAAAGTAAGTAATGAGAAGAAGAAAATCTAATAAAACATGTACAAAGAAAGCTCTAGAAAAAATAATAATGAAGAAGACCAACAACAATGTAGAGGAAATCAAAAGCAAAATGCAAATATAATTTTAAAAACAATGCCTTAACCTTGCCTTATCCCATTACCAAATTGTCCCACCCAAGACTTCCTATTATAACTTACAAGCCCCCATTTTTAACCTTTAATTTTTGAATGTAGTCTTGCCTATGTGCATTTTCTAGTCCATTGTTTTCTATATTATCTTTCTTTTGTGGACCATTTCTCTTTTCTTCAAGATATGGATGTTGACTATCTCTTTGAGGACCTTTCTCCTTTCCCTCTCTTGGATATTAATGTTTGCTCTTAAGTAATCAAGTAATTCTCTCTACCTAAGAGATTCATTGTAATTGAAATAGGAATAACCCATTTGATATACATGATTCAAGTTTATAAAAAAAAAAAAAAGCACAATTGAAAAGTATTTTTCAACTTAACAATACTTATTTCTCATTCCATGAAAAAAAAGCATCTTCATCATGAACTTTTGCATTCCCCTAATGTTATATAGGCAAAGTAGTTATTTAATAACACAATGTTCTTTTATGATGATATCTACAACTCATTTGGAAATTTGAATGTAGGTAAATCAAAATATTTCTAAGTCATACTCAAGGTTACGATGGTAGAGCAAGTAATTCAATGTATTTATAAAATATAAATCTTAAATTCAAACATGCTTTAACTTGCAGAAAAACATTGGATAAAAAAATCAAATGTCTTAACTAAGAAACTTCATTCCTTCTACATGCCGTAACTTTGTCAGAAATTATTTTAATCCATTTCTGGCTAAAATATGTGTGGGTCCTTTTTTCATTTTATATTTATTCATGAAAACTGTATTTGTTCATTGGGTAAAAAATGTTTTCCCTGCAAAATTCCGTTGTCCAGGAATGTATTTGTTCTTTTTTTTTCCATTCCTTTTTGCTTTTACTCCCAAGGGAAAAACTAATTGCTGCTAGTGTACTCTGCAGGAGGTAACACGCACAACGAAACCGAACATAAGCTACCATTTTGCAATGATGAATTTCTCTTTGTAACGTTATTTCCAAATTTGTAGAGTGGTTTTCATTCTTATTTAAGTTTGATCGGACTCCCAAACATCGACGGGCAGCTCCATCATTTTCCCAAACAGTCTGAAAAATTTGCCTAAACAAGATGGCAGGACATGAACATGGACATGATAACCACACAGATGACACCCTTCCTCTTTGAAAAAAACGCTTCACTGCCTCCACTATTTCTCTTACAGATGGGTAACCATCAACATTGAGAGTTGAGAGTGGTGGTAACTGCCAAACATTCAAGGTTGATGGTGGCAAGAGGGGGCAAAACTGTCATGGGCAATTAATCTTACATCTTTTATTTTGACTGATTGCCTTGGTAATGGTTTTATGAAATAAAGCAAGGAAGGTCAAGGAAGAAGGAAAAGACGATCGAGGCACACAATGGGCTGTGTTTTGAGCACGGCAGGCCCAATTGTGATTGTGGCTTGGCTGGTGCTGGCCGCGACAACCGCAGTAAGCATACCAATCTTTGGCTTTAAGGGAATGTTAATAGCGGTGCCAATTTTCTTTGTATGCACTTCACTCCTCTTTTTGCTGTCTAGGAGACTGAGACAGAAGAACCGTGACCAAGATACCAGCAAAATCGTCCTCACAAATCTTCCGGACACTGCCACATCCTTCACCTACGATGTTCGGGCCAAGGCCAGTGATGGATTCGGCACAGAGGCAGCCTCCCGGATGGAACCGTCGTCGCCGTGAAATGCATTCCACACGATGGCGACAATGAGTCCTTCCACGCTGAGGTGGCCGTCATGGCTGCACTTAACCATACCAATCTCGTCCGGCTCTTGGGCGTCTGCGCAGAGCAGTTTCACAGAATCCTTGTCTACGAATTCATGCAAAACTCGTCGCTGGAGAGAAGGCAGCAGCTCGATTGGGAAACCAGGAAATCCATCGCGCTGGGGCGGCCAAGGGTCTAGCGTATCTGCACCATGATTCATGCAGCTGCGTGCTGCACCTGGATATGAAGCCCCAGAATATATTTCTGGACGACAAGTTCAGAGCCAAGATTTCGGATTTCGGTATGGCCAAGACGCTGGAGCGGGACAAGGAGAGCCAGAGTGGGTACTGTATAACCAAGGCGCCATGGCCAACTGGGACGTTTATAGCTTCTGCGTGGTTTTGCTGGTTTGTGGCTATGCTTTGGAGATTTGCGAATTCCGTAAAATTTTTAAGAACCTTATATTTTGGAGGCAGGAGGGCCAACGGGAATCTTGAAATTTTTAATTAATTTAAATTAAAAATAATGTTTAATAATAATAAAATGTAAAAAAAAAATATTTTATTATTTTGTGATTCACATCCCACCTGCAAACCCATCTCTAGTCTTTGCATATGCTTTCGTACCCAAGCACGAATTGAAGTGCAAATCCTCCATTCCTTGCTTCCAAGAATCAAGGAGTGAGGAGACATCTGGCAAAGATTGCGCTGTAGTGTTTGCATAGTGATCCTGCCAGTCGGCCCACCATGAACACCGTGGTGTCCATGATGTAGGGTGAGTCGCCGCTGCAGTCAAATATTCCTTTTGCTCCTTCCCCTATTGCATCAGAGGATTACGGTAGTGTCATTGAAGTTGAAGTCATCTCGCATGTCTTGTTGAATGCTGCCTCATGAACCATGATCTTCTTCCCAGACAGTGATTTGGGTCAATACAATTACCGGTGGGTTTTGAAATCTAAAGTCTTACTACTAAACTAACGTCTTATTGTATTGTTATTTTGTTCGAGATAGATTTGTTGATTTATTTTTATTTTTAATATTTTCTTTAACGGCCAACTTTTATACAAGTCTTTAAAACGTTTTGTTGACTGCCTCATGAACCATGATCTTCTTCCCATGAAGGTGACTTGGGTCAATACAATTACCAGTGTGGGTGGGGTGGAACTTTTGAGGTTTGAAATCTAAAGTCTTACCACTAAAATAACATCTTATTTTATTATTATTTTGTTATTTTAGTCAAGGTAGATTTGTTGATTTATTTTTATTTTTAATATTTTCTTTAACGGCCACCATTATACAAGTCTTTAAAACGTTTTGTTGACTACCTCATGAACCATGATCTTCTTCCCATGAAGGTGACTTGGGTCAATACAATTACCAGTGTGGGTGGGGCAGAACTTTTGAGGTTTGAAATCTAAAGTCTTACCACTAAAATAACATCTTATTTTATTATTGTTTGGTTATTTTAGTCAAGATAGATTTGTTGATTTATTTTTATTTTTAATATTTTTTTAACGGCCAACCGTTGTACAAGTCTTTAAAACGTTTTGTTTCACGTTGAACTACGTCATCAATTTTGTTTCATGTTGAACTACGTCATCAAAGGGCTAGCATCGTTGAAGTCATCTTGCACGTCTGTTGACTGCCTCATGAACCATGATCTTCTTCCCACGAAACTTGGGTCAATACAATTACCGTGGGCGAGGTGGAACTTTTGAGGTTTGAAATCTAAAATCTTACCACTAAAATAATATCTTATTTTATTATTATTTTGTTATTTTAGTCAAGATAGATTTGTTGATTTATTTTTATTTTTAATATTTTCTTTTAACGGCGAACGGTTATACAAGTCTTTAAAATGTTTTGTTCAGGTTGAACTACGTCAGTGCTTTGACAATGGCACGCAGAGATTTGGATAGAATTTATTCCATTATTTTCTGGAATAATGAACATACAGATCAACAAGTGCTTCATGTTTTATTCTGATGTGTTTTTTTGGGTTAGAAAATGTGGAGAAGAGTAATTAATACATTAATTACGCCAAAACTCATGGAATCTAACAACTCACACATTAAGGTTATGATGAATGAGGTACACTTTATTCACTGATCACTATAACGATGGGCAGACCATTAATTTACACAAGGATTTTATCATGACTTGTTATGGGCTAGTTATCGATATAAAGTTTTAGTGTGCAAATGTAATAATGAGGTATTAGCCAAGTGATACCAGTTTTGTTGATAATCCGATGTTACACGTTCGAGAAATCTTAGGTTGTACCTCTATTTCAATTATTTTGGGTTCTAATACCCCCTTATAGTGGGTGAATGTGTATGCCTTTATCATGTATATTAACATATTTTTTGGAATTGAACTTGTGATTTGTAGACCACAAGTCACACTCTTACAAAGTTTGCAATATCTCACTGATGGGACGCGATATCGCATGGGCTACGATATCGCATCCCCTGTGATATCGCGTACGCAATATCGCGTCGTCCTCTACGATATCGTGTACGTGATATCGCGGTCCACCACCAAGTCTATAAATAAGAGGCAGCTCTCCCTTTGTTTCTCAGCTAGATCGAGACGATTAGGGAAACTCTGGTAGTTTTACCTCTCCAAAGATAGAATATTTTCCATGTGCCCACAGTAGGAGCTCCAAAGTGAACGGATCTTTATTCGAGCAAACATTGTACCTGAACACAAGTTTGTGTATAGCAATAAAGATGAACTTCTTGGATAAACCTTGCAGTGCATGGAATAGGCTAATTAGGATTTTATTTATTGTTATGTACTATTTATCATTTACATGCTTTATTAGGAATTAAATCTCTCTCAACCCTTCTCTCTTAGTTAAGTGCCTTAGTACGACAGTTTCGAGCACGTGCGTTACGCATGGTGATCCCAGCAATGACTAGTGTTTGGTAACCACGGTTGCATTGGTTTAGGGTGTGAACGGTAAGTAGGAATGGATGCTGACGCTAGTCTAAGTTAGTTAGTTAAATTTAGTAATTAGTCTCTTCAACCCTTCACCCCACTAGCATAGGAGATAAAACCGAAAAGACATAAAAATCATATACCTCAGACTTACTTAACCATACACTGTGACAAATACAAGTAAGTCTAAGAAGACAACGAATAAGTAACCTTAAGTATTCCATGAGGCGTGTAGGCACTTAGTTTGTAGAGTTCAACCAGATCACGTGTGTTACACTCGTATTCGTATGGTTGAGTGTAGGGGTACCTCACCACTCATCATTGGCACCGTTGCCGAGGACTAAGTGTTTGTGCGCTAAGTAGAACATAAGAAATCACTCATATTATTGGGAGCTTAAACGAACCTTAGGTTAATTAAACAAAAATTTATATAATGGTTAAATAGCACACTGATAAGACACAATTTCTTCTTCTTCTTCTCACAAGAGCAATACACCACCTAGGGATCATACAAAGAATAGTCGACAGTCTAAAACACATAACCTAAATCCCCCAGTTCCTCAACAATATAGGGTGCCTGAGTAGTAAATACCCAATTTTACTTTTATCCTCCATTAGGATGAACAGATGCACTGGAGAGACTTGCAAGGTAACATAGTGTTACCTTCAAATCGTG
>MNCI01026431.1:523376-609620 GCA_015680685.1 Gnetum montanum
TCTCCACCTTGTAAGTTTTTCACCTAATAAGTGTTCTTCATGATGGTATGAACTGTTTTCGTACTGATTGCCAATGTTTGGTTTTTACCTTTAAGTCATGATGTTGATACTAAGGTATGTTTCTTTTGATATAGCAGGCAATGAGTCCACTTCATCCATTCATCCACAACATTCTATGGTCTCTCTTGGCTTGGAAATGTATAGTCCCTTTCTAATAAGAACTCTAATGAATTGGTGACTGGGCACTTCTCAAACTAAGGAAGGACTCAAGGCTTGAAAAAGATGTGACTTCAAGGGAACTTGATGCATTTGTGTTGGCCATTCTCTTGGGTGCTTAGATGTTTTCTTCTAGAATTTTCTTACCGTTCTGACGTTACCCAATTATCGGGAAGTTGAGTCAAATAAAAATAACAAAGTCTTTGCATGGTATGGTTCTCACGCATAAAAACACAAAACACAAAAACAAAAAACAAAAAAAAAAGAAAAAAAAGTGAGAATTCAAAGCACACTCGTTAGAAAAAATAATTCCTTGGGCTACAAGCACTGGTTATGGAATTAAAAATGTTCCCTCTAACTAAGGCCCTTCTTGCTTCCCATTCTCTCCTCCTTTGTTCGTCAGAATGGTGGTGGCTCTTGGGGGCGGCATTCTTGTTATTCAAGTGGATGGTTTGGCCAAATGCATTGATTCAAAGTCAGTGGACATGGTTGGTTTGAGTTTGGAGTTGGAATGAGATTTGCCAAGTCACATTAATCATGAAACACACAAGGAGCTGTACACCACCTTCTTCTTGGGATTCCATTCCATTCTCTTCTCTTCACCCTTCTCTCCATTGTTCACCTCATTGCTGGTTGTATCATTAGTATATATTTTGGTTGACGCATTATTTTCTTTTCAATAAATTCTTGTGGTTAAGACTTTAACTCTTGTTCCAAATAAAATTCCTAGAGCCTACGAACTCTTTGAACATGGGATTGTCAGGGCATTAAGGGCATGAGCTTGCTTTGGGGAGGATCCACTGACATTCCTATTTGGTTCAATAGTTAATCTCTTTCCCTTAACATTTTTGCAATCCATTTTATTTTTTTCATTTCTATATTGACATCCATTTCATCGATGTCATAGTTGTCTCTTTTTCTCCTTCTTTTTGTTCTTATTCTTTCTCCATTCTATCACTACCGGAGGTTCGCGATTAGTCATGGGGGTACGGGGCCCAATTTTTTCAATTTTCTCCTAACCCCTACACCTTTGGTAGTCACCATTAATACATCTCTAGATCTGTAATCAACCATATCACAACCTAGCCAATGGACCTTTTACCGAAGCAAGGTATTAACTATATTGAAATTCATCTACCCTTGCTAATATAAAGACTGTGTTGTGTGTGCAGATGGTAATCATGCAACAATGGATTGAATCTAGAAGGAACACATAGAATGGAGAAATGCTGAAAGAAGCCATGCAAGGAGCAAGATTGATGGCATGCTTATGGATGGACAACAAAAGGCACAATCTTGGCGTTGGCAACAAGAAAACTTCTTTCTCTCTTTCTTTCTCAAGCTACTAAATAAGGCCTGATGTCAATGTAATAAGGTGTTCACTCTTGTTGTCATGAATACCAATTTTGTTATCTTGTAATGATGATCCATTCACATGTCATCCCATTAGTTCCATTTAGTCAATAATCCCATACCTTCCCAATATTTTGTAAGGAACTCAAGGATGAGTTTTCATTCAGTCGTGGGGGTATGATGGGATGCGATATCGTGGTCTGCCACCAAGTCTATAAATAAGAGGTAGCTCTCCCTCTGTTTCTCAGCTAGATCTAGACCCTTAGGGAAACTCTGGCAGTTTTACCTCTCCAGAGATAGAATATTTTCCATGTGCCCGCAGTAGGAGCTCCAAAGTGAACGAATCTTTATTCGAGCAAACATTGTACCTGAACACAAGTTTGTGTACAGCAATAAAGATGAACTTCTTGGATAAACCTTGCAGTGCATGGAATAAGCTAATTAGGATTTTATTTATTGTTATTTACTGTTTATCATTTACATGCTTTATTAGGAATTAAATCTCTCTCAACCCTTCTCTCCTAGTTAAGTGCCTCAGTACAACCACTTCGAGCATGTGCGTTATGCGTGGTGGTCCCAGCAATGACTAGCGTTTGGTAACCACAATTGCCTTGGTTCAGGGTGTGAATGGTAAGTGGGAACAAATGCTGACGCTAGGTTAATTTAGACTTAGTTAGTTAGTTAAAGTTAGTAATTAGTCTCTTCAACCCTTCACCTCACTAGCATAGGAGATAAAACCGAAAAAACATAAAAATCATATACCTTAGACTTACTTAACCATACACCGTGACAAATACAAGTAACTCAGGAAGAAAATGAATAATTAACCTTAAGTGTTCCATGAGGCGTGTAGGCACTTATTCTATGAAGTTCGACCGGATCGTGCGTGTTACGCTCGTATTCATATGGTTGAGTGTAGGGGTACCTCGCCACTCATCACTCACTAACCATAAAATCTTTGATAACTAAAATTTTACTTTTTTAAAGTTGAGACAACAACCTAAATAACACATCAAAATATATTTGGTTTACAAGTATAAATAAAGAAATCTAAGATTTAGGTATTAATACTTATTTATCTCTTAATAGAAATGAATAAAGATAAAAAGAATATTATCAATAATAGTGGTGTTTATAAGATCTCGTGCATTTGTGGTAAATATTATATTAGTGAAACTAGTATAGGCTTCTCTATTAGATTGAAAAAGCACTTAAAAGACGTACAATATAATAGATCTTCAAAATCACCTTTGGTAGAATATATAGAAATAATAACTCTTCTTCAAAATGATAACTTTGTAGATAGAAAAATCAAAGAAGTCCTTGAAATTAGAAATTATTCTAATAGTATTAATCAAAATCAAGGCTATATTTCCCACTTAGCATGGTGGCCTATTTTAGCAAAAATTAAGCAATATAGAAATTTTCTTTAAACCCTAAATTTAATCTTTTTCTCTCTAAAAAGAATTTTTAATATTATATGTAATATATTCTATATTTATTTACAAACTCTTCATCATATATGTTAGAAGTTGTGAGTTAAATTATGATGACGATCTCATTATATTTTTGGTTTCCTTTTCCTACTCAAACCTTTTATATTTTTAAATAATTCTATTAAATTAATTTTTATTTATTTTTTTTAAAATTTTTTTAAGGAGTAGTTTTACTTTTCCTAAAAAGCACTATCCCCCTATACCCACTAAACTAATAACCCATTATCCCCTACTTGGCCTACCCTTTTATTTATACTATTTCTATCCTACAACTAGCCATTTTTATTTTAGCCCTTATTTCTCTTAAAAAGGTATTTTAAACAATGAGGTGTTAGTCTAGTGGTGTGGGTCTTGGCTTGGTAACCCCAAATCACAAGTCTAATTCTACTGGATAGCACTAAGTTATAAACTCCTATAAATCTTAGGGTGTACCTATGTTTCACTTATTTTAGGTTCCAACACCTCTTTTAAAACATATTTAAAAATAATATTATTTTTTTCTCCCTATTATTCCTTTCTACAACTAGTTTTTTATTGTAGTTATTATATTTTTAATTTTTTTCTTTTTATTTATTTCATACAACTAATGGTTTTTTCTAAAACTAACCTTACCTACTACATCTCAAATACCTATTAACTGTAATGCTATTTATTCCCTCTCTAACCTTTAAGAAATTGATGAATTGTCATCAATGGGCTACATCGATGAGCATGCATCAACGCATCACCATCAACGCATGATTTAATATGTTAATTCATATGTGTTGATGTGGCGTTTGAGTCTGCCTATATAAATGCTCACACCCACTACATTTATGGCATCGATTAGTCAATAGCTTAGAGAAGTTCTTGCAATTTGTTTCCACAATAATTAGAATATTTTCTAAGTGGTTGTAATAGGAGTCAAGAAGTGTATGGATCCTTATCCAAGCATTGATGCACCTAGACAATCTAGTGTGACTGCAATAAAGACAAACTTCTTGAAATACCTTACAACATTTGGAAATAACTTAATGTTTACTTTAATGCACTTTATTATTCATGCAATGTACTTCCATGTCCTTAGTTAATTAAATAGGATTAATTAATACACATAAGTAGGACCACCTCAAACATAATGTCAATGCTTAGTAATCCCAGTAGTGTTAGCACTTGGCAACCTAGCAACATTACAACGTGTTCAAGATGTGTATGGTAAGTGGGATCAAATGCTAGTGTTAGGAAATAGCTTAAGGAATTAGATAGTTCATTAGATTAATTAATATCTAATTACCTTTGTTTTAAACTTAGACTAAAATAGATAAAAATGTAAAATTATACAAATCATGTGCCTTGGTTACACTTAACCATACGCTTGTACTAACACAAGTGGAACCAAGAAGACAACGATTGCATCCTTAGGTTCACTACTTAGATAATGTACATTTAGAAAACTAAAGTCTATGGAATTCAACTGGATCACTAGTAAACGCTTGCGATTTGTATGGTTGGTGTAGGGCATACTTGCCACTCATCATTGGTGCCATTACCAAAGACTTTAATTAGTTAGGTTCGCTATTTAGGAAATTAGTGACATCATTTAATGATGTTGTAATGAACCCTAAGGTCAACATCATTAAGATAAATAATAACAACACATGCACACTATCTTTCTTAAGCACTAACATGGTTTCTTCTCATAGGAAAAAATCTCCACCACTCATAGGAAGTAATAGACATTGCACTGGTTGTGGATTCCCTTCCTCTTCATCTTCTTCATTCTCATTGTCTTCCTCCTTCAACTCCAATTAGAGTTGCAAAGGCAACAAGGATTGTGACAAAGGTGAATGACCAGATTGGAATGATCGCTAATCTCACCATAATGATAAGGATTGTAGGCATGAGCAAAGGGAAGATGATCATTCTAGAGAAAGAAGGGACATCAAGACTTGTCATGAGCATCATGGCCATGAAAGGGACCATTGGAATTGCTATGACTATGACGAGTTCTTGCTTGTTATAAGGAACATGTTGAACATCATGGAGGCTATTAGAATACCAACAAGGCACATGAAGGACAACTAAATCAAATGATTGGATATGAATAATATCCCTAAGTTTGAAGAAGGATATAATTCATATCCACAAAATTATCTATGGGTCTTTCACAATGCCTATGCCTTACAAAATGTGGAGAATGAATGGCAAAAATTAAAGTTATTTTCCAAGATACTCCTCAAAGAAGATGAAAGTTGGTACTAGTCCTTGGAATTGAAATCAATCCTAAGGTGGAGTATGATGCTTGAACCATTCAATGACAAGTACTAGACATACTCCCAAGTGTTCAACTTGAGAAGGCAAATTCAAACGTGGAAGTAAGGCACACATGAGTCCTTAGATGCAACCATGAGTAGGTACTACTCTCTGTTGCACTGATGATGAGGCCATGGCTGTTCTCAAAGGGAGTAGTTATGCCATATCATAGATGGGTTCTAAACTAAAACAAGGAGAACCCTTGAGGTCTATGCCCAAGCAAAACTATCAGGGATAAGGATCCATCATATCCAAAGGCTTATTAAGCAAGTGGCAAAAGAAAAAGTTGAGCTAAAAAAGAGAGAAAGTATAGAAGAGTATAATAGGGACCTCTCCCTCCATAAGAGGGAGGTCTATTTTGGTAACAATGAGGAGGAGGCACCACTTGATGAAGTGGTGCAATGAAAAAGCCTTACCAATGCAAAAATATATGTTTGAAATATCAACCAAGGTTGATAAAATGTGGGACTTTTTGGATGAAAAATTTCAAATTTCTTTGAGAATTTTTAAGGAGAACAGGAACCAAGGAAGTAGTGAACGTGATAAAAGGAAGAAAAAGGAAGATGAACATGCCCATCATATAGGCAAGGGAAAATCTATTGCAGTAGAAGAGGTTGTGGATTCTGAATCAAATGATGATGGGTATGACATCTGTTAGTACAAACATCCTAAGGGATGTTGTTTAATTATGTCATACTTGTGAGAATTCAGGTTGTATGCTTTGAATCCTTGCTTGACAAAATGGCAAACACCCTGGAGGTTGTCTAATCCTCAAGGTAACTATTGGTAGTTCCACTAACAAGCCTACTATTCGAGTGGAGTGCAACCTTAGCCTCATGAGCAATATCAATAGTGACAACACCCACAATCATGAGGGATGCTAGCACCAAGGTAATAGTACCCTTACCATCAACTAGATCCATATGGGTACTATGTTGAACAACCTATCTCCCCACATGACGCTTTCAGTCACACTTCCTTCTAATACCAATACTACCCTCATGAATATTATAGGGCATCATCTCCAAGGGTGGAGTCCACATTTCCTTATTATCCTTCTCATCCTTCCACTCTAGCACCTTCATCCTCAACTCCTTTGCCACCTACTCCATCTATCCAAGGAGAAATACCAATTTAGCCATAGCAAAGAAATGTTGTAGGGGCCATGAACTTATAGCCAAATCCTCAATCTAAGTGGTTTTGAAACTAAGCCTTAAAAATACCATTTATTAAAACCACTAGTCCGAAAAAGCCCTCATAGATACTTGTGGCTATTAACCCTATTTCTCCTACCTCCTCTAAAATTTCTCTCGAGAACCCTTTAAACTAAAATGCTCCCAAAGTGCACACTATAATGTTGATCCATGTGGTCATTAATTGGATTAAGTTTGGCCACCTTTGCAGGAAGATATTTGATCCTATGAGTCCCCTTATCTATTTACAAATTGCTAGAAATGAAGCTTGTAAAGCTCTTTTGGACTCAGGTTCTGGAGTTAATTTGATTTTCCAAGAGATGTATAAAGCTTGGAGCCTACCCCCATTGAAAAAGAGTAATATAAGGTTGGAATTGATAGAAAAATCCATCATTGTTCCCTCACGATTGATGGAGGACATTATGAGCATCGTTTGTGGGTGGTCCTATCCTACTAACTTCCTAGTAATCCATGTGGATAACTGCAAAGGGGACTTTCCTATCATTATGGGAAGATCATGGCTAAGTATAATTGATGCATGGTTGGGGATAGGAGGCTTCTCCTTGAAGATTTATAAGGAGAATAAATTTGGTAAGATTGACAAGAAGAACATTCCATGAATTATGTACAATGACATAGGATGACACTATGTGTAGAAATTATGGACTGTAAAAAGTACAACACTCAAAGCATGAAAGCAGTGTGCAAATGTCATAAAAATTCAAAGGTGCCTATATGCAGTAGTCAAAAAATAGGAGAGCACCTAGTGGCTAATAACTAAAATAGAAGGTTGCTTAACACTATGCATGGAACCCACTGAGAGCCTCACAAGCTCTTACATAGACAACATGAACCAATTGAAGAAAATCCATCACTAACTCTTCAAAGAATAAGAAGAAATCAATTAGGGATAATTTGATATCCATGAAACATTTAAGAAGAAGCCCCTTAAGCTAAAAGCTCTACCAACTAGGATGGAATATGCCTCTCTAACCAATGGTAAGCCAATTATCATCAATGCCAATCTTATTCCCTTGCAAAAAAAGACACTATTGGAAGTTATCAACAAATAGCCAATAGCCTTTGCTTGGTCATGTCATGAGCTCACAAGAATCAGTCATAGGAAATGCCAACATAGGATCTATATAGGCTCCTCCACAAAACCATAAAGGAATCTGTAGAGGAGATTGAGCCCCAAGCTTAAATAAATCATCCAAGAGAAAATTGAGCAACTTCTCAAGGCAGGGTTTATTTATCCCATTGTAGCTAGTGAATGAGTTAGCCCACTTATCATAGTGTTAAAGAAAAGAGGCAAGTGGAGGGTCTATATTGATTTCAGGCCATTGAACATTGAAACTTAGAAGGATCACTTTTTGTTATCAATTATTGACCAAGTGTTGGACATAATAGTAAGGCATTGCTACTATATCTTTCTAGACAGGTATAGTGACTATACTCAAATCTAGATTACACTAGAGGATCAAGCCAAAATAATGTTCACAAGTCCCTGGGGAACTTTTGCATATAGGAAGATGCCCTTTGTCCTATGTAATCCTCCTCCTACATTTCAACACTTGGTCCTCAACATCTTCTAATAGCAAATTGGTAGTGGGGTGGAGGTCTTCATGCATGACTTCTCCACCTACAAGGCTACTTTTGAGCAAGCCTTGGACTATCTAGAGCAAGTGCTTAAACAATGTATGGAGATCAACCTTAGGCTTAACTGGAAAAAGAGCCATTTGATGGTCTAAGAAGGCATTGTCTTGGGACACCATATTTCTAGTAAGGGGATCAAGGTAGACCTAGAAAATATAAGGATCATCTAAAGAATCACTAGATAACTTGAAACTATTAAAGATGTGACGTCATTCCTTAGGAATATTGGTTATTATAGGCACTTTATTGAGAACTTTTCAAAAATTTCCAAACCATTGGTGGAGCTCACAAAGAAGGATGCACTATTTGTCAAAACTAAGGAGTGCAAGCATGCATTCTAGAACCTCAACAAAAGCTTGTAGAAACACCAATCCTACGATCTCTAGATTGGTCTAGAACATTTCATATCATGACAAATGCATCCAACTATGCATTAGGAGCTGTGCTTACATAGCTAGACGATCAAAAACATCCTTCTTATATCTACTGTACAAGCAAGTGCATTATGGATGCATAGTTGAATTACACCATCACTGAAAAAGAACTCATGGTAGTGGTGTATGCTCTAGAGAAATTTAGGCACTATGTTCCTGGATATAAGGTGTTTATGCACATAGATCACAATGCTATCAAGTTCCTCATGAACAAATCAATAGTGAATCACTATGTTATATGCTGGCTAGTGATTTTGTAAGAGTTCAATCTTATGATGGTGGACAAAAAGAGAACCAAAAACATGGTAGCTGACCACTTGTCTTGATTATGATGGAATAGCAAGGAGGAGGATAGCCCATTCTTAGAATAATTCCCTAATGAACTCCTCTTTGGTAGTGCTATGAATGAGCAAGACCTGAAGGAGATCAATTGATGTGAGAACATCCTATCCTACCTACTCACTCAAGAGATGCCATAGGGGGTCAAAAAACAAGAATAAACAATAGTTTCTTCACCAAGTCAAACACTTCATAAAGATCAATGATAATGTTTATAAGGTTTTTGTAGATGGGGTGGTTAAATGATGCGTTCTTGATGTTGATCAATTACAAGTCCTCCAAGTTGCACACGAGGGCCCTTGTAGGGTCACTATGCTAGGAGGAAAACAACCATTAAGATTATCATGGTAGGATATTATTGGCTGAAACTTTTCAAGGATGCACATCACTTCATCTACTCCTGTGATAGATGGAAATGAGACAAAGGAATGACTACCTATATGAAAGAATTCCAATAGTGGATTCAATCATTGGAGCCTTATGACCTCTAGGAAACTTACTTTATGGTATCCATCAATCCCATGTTCAATGGGAAGGCCTACATAATTGTAGCTATTGACTACTACATGAAATGGACAAAAGCTATAGTTGTCATCAACTACACATCCTCTATGATAGCCTGGTTTGTATAACAATATGTTGTAAATAAGTTTGACATGTAAAGGAAACTTATTTCTAATAATGGGACATACTTTATGCATGAAACTTTTCATAAACTTATGCAATTCTTGGGGGTTAAGCATCAATTAACAACTCCATACCAGCCCTAAGCTAATGGTTAAGCTAAGGTTACTAATAGGAAGATAACCAAAATACTAATGAGAACAGTTAATAAATATAGAAGAGACTAGAGCTCTAAATTCAACGATGTCCTTTGGGCTTATTGTTCAACTTGGAAACTCCCTATTAGATACTCATCCTATGAGCTCATGCATGGAAAGCTTCCAATACTTTTTATTCAAGTATAACTCCATACACTATCAATTGCATGTGATCTGAACTTGGACCTAAGTATAGCATAAATAGAACAATTGATGAACCTCAACATGCTAGATGAGAATCAATTAGTGGTCCTATCATTCAACAACGTGCATAAGGCATACAATAAACAATGATATGACTTGAGGATTAGGCAAGTCAGATTTTAACTAGGAGATAAGGTGCTCTATTGGAATCCTATGCATGTACCTCAACAAACTAAGTTTCAAACGTTATGGAAGGACCCTTATATCATCTATGAAACCTTTCCATCTAGGGTCATGTTAATCTACCAGCTTGATAGCCCAAATAAGAAACTATTAGTCAACGCTCAACAAATAAAGCCTTTCCATGAACATTGAGTAACTAGTGGACAAAATGCCATTGCATGCTTAATCTTTTAGATCTTTCCCTTCCAACTTAGTCATGGGGAAGATGGCCATCCATGTTGAAATCTTATAAGGCGGCTCCTCAATTTTTAAAATTTTTTACACCATTTTTAGTACATTTTCCATTTTCTTGGGTATCTTATAATTTTTTCTATATTTTTTCTTTATTTTTCACTATTTGAATTTGTCTTACATCTCTTTATTGCCCTTAGGACATGGTGCAAGCTATAGTTGCTATTGATTTTGGTTTAAACTTTATTGATTACTTGATTGCAAATGGTTGGATTTCATTTGGGAATTTTGATGTTTACTAATGGGACATTGATTCTTTTCATGTTAATAGGTAGTTAGTCCATGTCATCCATCTCTTCATACAACTCTATGATGTTTCCTCATTTTAAAAATATGAGATCCCTTATTAATAACAACTTGTAATGAATTGGTGACTTTTGTATTTTTCAAACTTTGGATGGATTAAGTGAATTGACAAGGATGTGACTTCAAAGGGATTTGTCACTTGGGTACCTACCTACCATCTCAGTTACATGAGTATTTTCATGGACTTCTCACCATTTCACTATCGACCACTCCTAGGAAGCAAAGTCTTTGCATGGTGTGGTTTCCATGAAAAAATAACAAAAAAAAAATAATGATGGGAATTTAAAAAACACCCCTTAGACACAATGATGGGCTACAAGCACAAGTTATTAGGCTAGAAAGACATGTTACCCATGCCTAAATCCACCCCTCTAACTAAGTCCCTCTTCACTTCCTACTTCTTTTTTCTTCTTCTTTAGGAATGGTGAGTGGTCAGTGGGAATGTTATTGTTTCTTGAAGAGTGGAATAATATAAAGTGTTGATGCAAAGTCACTATAAGTGGATGGTCTTAATTTTCACTAAGCAAGAAAGTTCTAAGGTCATACCTAATCACATCTTTCACAAGGGACTTCACATGACCATCATGGGAAACTCCATTCCATGTTCTCTCTCATCCACTGCTTCTTTCCATTAACCACCTCACTGACTCTTTTCATGACTATTTCGATGGGTCAATCAGTAAAAAATTGAAATTATTTAATGACTTCTTTGGTGATTTGGTCTTTAACAATCCACAACCATTAATCATTCTTGAGGTCTAGGGATTTCGTGGTTTGAGGACATGCAAGGGAATTAAGGGCATGAGCTTGCTATGGGGATGACTCACTTACATAATCCTTGGTTGGGTTAGTTAAAATCCTTATCTATTAGCCATCTCATTCTCAAATCCTATGCATTCCACATTTGTTACATTCAATTTTGTACTTATTGACTAATAATCTCTAAGTCAAATCTCATTTTTTGTGCATATTCTAAGCCCTCTTAAAGCATTCCCTAGTATTCCAGGCTTTTTTGGGTTCCTCTAGAATCCAATTTCATTTAAAAACTTCTTATTTTCCTTAGTTTTTATGTGGAATTTTTTTTTCTTGTAGCTGCATCGACACATCCTCATTGACCCAGTGTGATGCATTGACATAGCACAGAAAACCTATAAATAGTGGTGGGGACTTACTAATTTTTTCACATTTTTCATTCAATGTCAAAGGAAATTAGCTATTTTTAGAGCCCATAGCGTTTCTAAGCCCATGACTTTCAAACAACTTATTCGATTCAGTTTGTTCTTTGATCTTGTAATTACCAGAGATGAGCTTTACATTGTGGAGGCCATAGATCATAAGGTTCTAATCACTAATCCACTTCAATATCACTATTAAATACTATTAATTATCACTAATACATTCCAATTAAACCTCACAAACAAACTTTGGTAGCTATTAAACTAAAATAATTGATTTGCCATAATCACAACTTAGCTTAAGTGTAATTGATCAAAGGAGACAAGGTAACAAGTGTGCTAAGTTACACATCAGTGCTAATCCTTGGTCATGTTGTGATTATAGATGCTACCAAGACCCAAAAGAGGACATAAGAAAGAACCATCCAAACCATGGGATAAGTGGCCTAAAAGAGGAAGGGGCCAACAACCATAGTAGCCCCAAGAGGAAGTAACAAAAATACATGCAACAAGACCTCTTTCGAAGGAGCCTAAAGTGGATTCTATTCGATAGATGCCCACAACTAAGATAGGGCAATCACATCATGACGCAAAAGTCATTTTGATTAAGGCCTAACTAAAGTAAATCAATTTTAAGAAGATCAAAGGTTTAGTTCTTTATGAACTTAACTTTGGTCCTTTCTTGGACTTGGTACTAGAAGAGATTAGAAGAAAACTTCAAGGCTTTTCCATATGACCTATCCTTACTTCTAATGGGAAATGGTACATGAAAAAAACATACCTCTTTTGGAACAATAGGTAGGCTGATGACATGATAAAAATAAAGGACATTAGTGTGTCCTACTTTGTGAAAGCCATTGAAGAGGCCTTGGGGTTGCCAGATATTGGGGCAACCTTAGTGAAAATTTCAATGTAGGTGAACCCCGATGTGAAGAAAGAGTGGATCCAACAATGTTATGTAGTGGATTGTAAGGAGTACAGTGAACTCACTAAGGTAGAGAGGGCATACTTCAAAATTGTGGCCTACTACCTTAACCCAATGGTGAGGCCTAGCAAAATCATCACCTTCTCTACTCGTGCATGTCTCACTCCAAGCGGTAGATTCCTTGCCAACCTCCCATAGCTCATATTCCTTGAAATGAAGAAGTGCTTTAAAGAGAATGAACATGGAAGAAAGATACTTTCCTTTCTATGCTTGATCAAAAAATTGTGTAAAAGGGGAGGCATAGCTTGTTATGCCAATGACACCCTTCATCATGCTCTTGATGCCTCTTAGTAGGAGATCATGAAGGATAATGCAGTTGCCAAGTTGTAGGAAGAGGAGCAACCACCATCTACTTCGGAAATAATGTTGGAGGCTCATGCTACCATTGAGCACATGTACAAGCTCTATGAACAACTCCTGTATTAGCAACAAGCAAGACCAAGTGATGGTAAACCATCAGTCTACTAGCTAGCATTAAGCTATCTTAATGAAGTGACCAAAACATTTAGCTAGTTGGAGGAGACTACACCAGTCTTCACTGCCCAAAGAATGTATGCATCCACAAGGTCAAATACTAGCACCTAAAAAGTGATGGTGTTCCTCACAGGATAACAATAATTCCCAGATATTTCTAGGAATTCTTCCACTTTCTTGGTGTGCCTAAAGGTGGGCAAGGGGATAACTATCTTGGCGATGTAGCATCAACGGTAAGAGATAGTGGCAGAGATGATGGTTGATCATGTGTAAAAGCACTAAATGATCTTGGACCACTTTGTTTGATATTGTTACACTCAGGGATGTGCAAATGTCTATAGGTGCAACTAGTGAAAGGCTTAGCATAGCTTAGCATGAGGAAGTATTGGACTGACTAGTAAAAACTAGTTAGCCACTTCTAGAGATCCTTGATCTTCTAGATACCATCACTACAACCTAGTCAAAGCTACTAGAAGCTAAGGGTAAGCTCATCATCATCAATTCCCAACTCAAGGTAGCCACTTTAAAAAATAGATGGTTAGCTACTAAGGTTGCAAAATTGAGAGCTTGGTTGGCTAATCCCACTACTCTCAATGAGGATGTAACAAGAGATAAAGCTTTTCTACAACTTTAGAAAAAGCTAAGAGAGTTTGAGAGAGCAAAGAAGGAGGTGGTCTTTGACACATCCCTCTTGGAGGCCATAGCCTACAACACTGAGAAGGACTTATTAGAAGTTTGCAAGGAGACCATAGTTCTAACCAAAGACATTCATTGCCTACAGAGTGTCTAGATCTGAAAGGACAAAATGGTAGAATTTTTATGACAATAGAAGGAGTGACTTGGTAAGGTAACCATGGACTTGAGAAGGTTGAATGCTAAAAATAGAAACCTCATGATGGAGGAAGTTTGCATGGTTTGCTAAAAATTGGCCATTGAGATAGCTGCCTAGAAGAATGAGGCTCTAAAGTTTGAATGTATCAAGAATCACCACAGGGACCCAGTTGGGCTTCTCAAGGAAGTTAATGAAAAAGAAATCTAATTGGACAAGGCAAAGATAAATGAGGCACTATAATAGCTCCAACAAGAAGGAAACATGTGGTGCTCCATATTTGATGGACTCAACACATACAACAAAGTTTAAATTTGCCTAAAGAATTTACAAATTGAGGAGATGACAAAATACATGGAGTTAGGCAACCTCCGGTATGTGAACTTGGCAATGCTAACTATTGAAAGATCAAGGTCAGAACTAGAGAAGCAAGTGGCTAGCTCTTACCTCTTATACAAGGTAGAGTTAAAGAACTAGAAAGACACAAAACAAAAGTTGGAAACAGCAAATGCCGAGATTGAACTTCTTTGCATGCTCTTCATAGATCAGTGATCAGTTGTGGAAAACCTAACGAGTAGGATGAACGAATACAAAGATTTGAAAAATGCTATCAAAGAATTTAACATCAAATGTAAAAAATTCATTGCTTGGTTTGTGAGCATGAAGGAGCTATTCTTGGTCATGCCCTGTTCATGGGATGTTCATGTACTAGTTCATATCAATGAGGCCATGTGGATTATGTATGATCCCTAGACTAAGGAGGAGAAGATGAAAGCACTGCTAGATGCTTTTCATTTTTCACAAGAAGTAGTAGTTGTAGCAAAATAGCTACAACTACTTCATCCTTAATCATCATGTGCACCGAAGGCATGGGAAGGTCCTTTAGCACCTCAAGAACCTCCACCTCCTAGGGCTGTGTGATCTTTTCTCATCTTTGGTAATTAGAGGAGTTCTAGTTTTCAATTTTTATAGAGGTGTTCAATTTTGTTTTCATAAACATCCATTTTTATAATCATTATTAATTCATATACTTGGGTACTTAGCATTAGTTTTTGAGCCAGTTAGTCATGCGATGGTTCCATACCTTTGCCCATTTTTTTAAAAAGATTGATCCTCCTTTTGCTCACTTAAGGATGAGTTTTTAGTAAGTTATGGGGTATGATGAATCTTCATTTATGGGCTGTGTAAATAGGGATGCATCAATGGACATTGACACATCCCCGTCAACGCATGATCTAATGCATTGACACATATGCGTTGATGTGGCATCTAAGTCTACCTATATAAATGTGTACACCCTTTGCATTTATGGCATCGGTTAGTCAAAAGCTTAGGGTAGTTCTTGTAGTTTGTTTTCACAATAGTTAGAATATTTTCTAAGTGCCTGCAATAGGAGTCAAGAAGTATATGAATCCTTATTTGAGCGTTAATGTACCTAGATACTTTGGTGTAATGGCAATAAAGATGAGCTTCTTGAAATACCTTAAAGCATTTAGAAGTAGGTTAATATTTACTTCAATGCACTTTACTATTCATGAAATTTACTTCCATGTTCTTAGTGATGATTCATGTGTTGTTGGACTATGTCAATGAGATGTCATCGATGTGACCCCATCTATGTAGTGTTTGCATCATTAATGAAACCCCAACAACATGGCATCCTGCCATTACTTATAAATGCATGTCTACCCACTACATTTACGACACTTCTTCCATTAGTTGTAGTAAATATATTGAAGTTTTTTTTCTCCAAAATATTTTTTGAGTGCTCATAGTAGAAGTCAAAAGAGTGTATGGATCTTTATTTGAGCACTAATGTACGTTAGCACCTTAGTGTAAATGACAATAAAGATGAGCTTTTCTAATCAAACCTTGTAGCACTTGTACTAGATTAATTTTTTTCCTTATGCATTTATTATTCATGTACTTTAATTTAATGAATATTAATTAATTAATTAATATCGATTAAATGGTAAACATAAGTATGATCACTTTGAACATATGTTTAACACTTGGTAATCTTAGTAACGCTTAATGCTTGGTAACCCAGTAGTGCTATAATGTGTTTAGGATGTGTATGAAAAGTGGAAATCAATGCTTATGTTAGGATTATTTAAATAATAGGTAGTTGTTAGACTAGTTAAGCATTTAATTACTTTATTCTTGTTCTTAGTGACCTAAATCATAAAACATAAAATGATAAAAATCAAATGCCTTAGTTACACTTAACCATATACTCATACTTCACAAGTGGAACTGAGAAGACAACAATTGCAATAGTTCAATTTACATTCTAGAACCTAGTGTACATAGAGAGCTAAAGTCTATGGAATTTGATCGAATAGCTTAGTATATGCTTGTGATTTGTATGGTTGGGCATAAGGCATACTCACTACTCATCATTAGTGCTATTACTAGAGACTTTAGGTAGCTACATATGCTACCTAGGAGTTAATAAAACCATTCAACATCATTTTAATGAACCCTAAAGTTGAAATCATTAGAATAATAATAATAGTAAAAGCACATTGTTTTCATCTTTGTAACTAAAATGTCTTCTTCTCATAGGGCTAATTGTCCATCACTGTTCGAGCATACATCTAATCAACAAAGGTGTGGAGGGGAAAATCCACCAGTGCTCCAATAATGCAAAGTGTTATATACTCATCTTGATGAGTATGTGCTAGATTTCACCTTCATCTTGCATCAAGATGAATAGCTAAGGTGGAGGAACATGGAGGGAAACATTATGTTGTCATCCAATTGATCAGTTCCTATGATACTACTCCACACTCTGATGAAATTAGGCATCTAGGGGTTCAATGCTGAATATGTTGTGTAGGACCATAACTATTGGGATTATCATCCCACTGTAGCACAACAAAAGAGAGATCGATAATAGGAGATGCATCACAAAGCATCAAAGAAGAAATGGTTCAACAACCCCTTGTTCCTAATGGGGCAAAGAGAAAGTGAGGATCCATTTTCTTGGGATTCTCACTAACTCTCCTTGCCTTGTCTTCAATGAGGAGGGCTTGAACCAAAAATTATAGTCCACTATAAATAATCTTGGTTTAGGAAAGAATGGATCCCATAATCATGGGGGTTCCAAAGGTAGGAGTCATGGAAAGAATGGAGACAAGCATCACGATGATGACAGACATGATGATCATGGTTATGATCAAAGAAGAGGGGGTGGCAAGAACCATAGTGATGCTAGTCCTCCTTCCTCATCACCTTCGACATCCTCTTCTTCCTCCTCTATATTTGACTAAAGCTGTAGAGGACATGATTGTTATGAAGAAGGTTAGTGGGATAGAGAAGATCATAAGGCCTATCAAACTAGTAGAGACTAAGGGTGTGGGCAATTAAGGGAGGTCCACCATCATGAAAGAAGGCATAGAAAATGGCATACATAGGCATCATGACCATCATAGAGGCCATAACTATGATGAGCCTTTGCTTGCAACTCAAAATATGCTAAACATTGCAAAGGCCATGAGGATCCCAATGAGGCATGTGAAAGATAGCTGAATCAAGCAGGTGGATATGAATAACATCCCCAAGTTTGAATGGGGTTACAACTCAAATCCTCAAAATCATCTTCAAGCCTTTCATGATGCCTATGCCTTGTATAACATGTAGAACAAATTGAAAAAAATTAAAGTTGTTTCCAAGGATAGTCATCAAAGAAGTTGAAAGTTGGTACTAGTCCATAGATTCGAAATCAGTCCACTGATGGAGTATGATGCTTGAGCTCTTCAATGATAAGTATCAAATGTACTCCTGAGTGTCCAATTTGAAAAAGTAGATCCAAGGTTGGAAACAAGGAATACATGAATTATTGGATTTAGCCATTAGTAGTAACTATTCTCTCTTACACCAATGTCCTATCCATGATTATTCTTAAAGGGAGTAGCTCTACCATATCAGAGATGGGCTTTAATCCAAAACAAGGAGAACTCTTGGAGTCTATGCCTAAGGGAGACTTTTAGAATTAAGGGTCTATTAGATTTAAAAGCTGATAGTGTAGGTTCCAAAGAAGAAGGAGAGTTTAGAAAAAGAAAAAGTGTGGAAGAATACAACCAAGATCCTTTCATCAGAAAAAAGAAGGTTCAGTTCTATGAAAATGAGGAGGAGGCACCACTTGATGAGGTGGTGCAACCCAAGATCTTGCTAATTCAAAATTCTGTTTCTAAAATTTTGGATAAGGTATATAAAATGTAGTAGTCTTTGGATGAAAAGTTCCAAACTACTTTAAAAAAAGTAGAAAAATCCAAAGAGAAAAGTAGTGATTATGATCATAGGAGAAGGAAGGAAGCTAAATGTGCCCCTCAAAGGGATAAGGGCAAGGCTACTATTGTAGAGGAGGTTGTGGACTCTAAATTAAATAATAATGGTTGGCGTGACATCTACCAATACAAACATCCTAAGTGATGTTATCCTATTGTGTCACACTTGCAAGACTCTAAAATGTACACTCTAAATCCTAAATTAGTAAGAAGGTAAGCACCCAAAAGGTTGCCTTATCCTCAAGGTAACCTCAAGAAGTTCCACTAACAACAAGCCTACTATCCAAGTGGAGCTCCACCACAACCTTATGAGTAGTACCATTAGTGGCAACACCCATAGTCATGGGAGAGGCCACCACCAAGGTAATAGTACCCTTACCAATAGCTTGATCCATATGGGTACTATGTTCAATAGCCCATTTCTTCACATGCATCTTCTAATCAAACTTCATTTCAACATCATTACTACCCTCCTAAATATTGCAGAGCCTAATCTTCAATAGGGAAATCCCCATTTTCTCATTACCCTTATCATCCTTCTACACATGTGCCTCCATCTACAACTCAATTACCACTTGCTCCATCAATGTAGGATGAAATTCTAGCCAAGCCATAAAAATGTAATGCCACTAGGGATGTTAACTTACAACTAGCTCCTCAGTTGAGTGGTTCAGAGATCAAATCCAAAAAAGATCATTCTTTCAAACCACTAGTCCTTTAAAGCCCTCACATACATCAAAGGCTAATAGCCCTACTTCATCCTCATCCTATGCATAATCTTTCAAGTCCCTTTCAAACCAAATGCCTCCCAAAGTGCATATTGTTATGTTGACTCATGTTGTAATTAATTGGATTAAGGCTAGTCACTTTCCTAGGAAAAGATATAATCCTAGAAGTCTACTTATTTACCTACAAATTACCAGGAATAAGCCTTATAAGGCTCTTCTAGATTCAATTTCTAGTGTAAATCTAATTTCTCATGAGGTTTACAAAGCTTGGAAGTTGCCTCCACTTAAGAAGAGAATCATTCATCTTGAGTTGATAGATCAATCCATCACTATTCCCTTGGGATTGGTGGAGGAAATTATGAACACCATTTATAGGTGGTCATATCTTGTTGATTTCCTGGTGATCCATGTTGATAATCACAAGGAGAACTTCCCAATCATTATGGGAAGGGCTTGGTTGAGCATTGTTGATGCACTACTAGGAATCAAAGACATCTCCTTGGAAATTTCCAAGGAAAATGAATATGAAAAGATAGAGAAGAAGTGCATTCCATGCATTGCATATAATGACACAGGGTACAATTGCATGTAGAAACTATGGACCCCCTGAAGCAAGTGCTAAAAGGGTGTGTGAAGACCAACCTTCAACATTATTACCTAAAGAGCCATCTTATGGTCTAGGAGGGCATTGTCTTGGTGCACAAAATATCACAAGTAGGGATTGAGGTGGACCATGAGAAAATAAGGATCATATAAGGAATTACCTACCAACTAGAAACTATCAAAGATTTTTGGTCATTCCTTGGCCATACTAACTACTACTAGCACTTCATAGAAAATTTTTCTAAGATCATCAAACCATTGGTAGAGGTTACAAAAAAGGATGTTCCATTTTTCTAGATAGAGGAATGTGAAAAAGCAATCTAGTAACTCCAGCAAAAGCTGATAGAAACTCTAATTCTATAAGCACCTGATTGATCCATATCATGATGAATGCTCCCAATTATGCTTTGGGAGCCATGCTTGCATAGTTGAATGATCAAAAACATCCTTACTATATCCACTATGTGATTCAAAGCATTATGGATGCATAGCTAAATTACAACACAATAGAGAAAGTATTAATAGTGATGGTGTATGCCTTAGAGAAATTTAGGCACTATGTGCTTGGGTACAAGGTGTTCATGCACACATACCATAGTGCAATCTAGAACCTTATGAACAAATTAATGATGAGCTCCTATTTCATATAGTGGCTAGTGATCTTATAGGAATTCGATCTCACAATTATAGATTGTAACCACTTGTCTTGGTTGAGATGGGATAACAAGGAGGAGGAGAGTTCAGTTTTTGATCAATTTTTTGATGAACTTATCTTTTTTGGTGCTCTAAAGGAACAAGTGCCTATTGAACCTAAGTGGTGTGATCACATCCTTACCTACCTTCTCACTCAAGAGATGCCATAAGAGCTATATAACAAGAAGAAATAGCGATTTCTTCATTAGGCCAAATGCTTCATGGAGATTGAAGGACACCTTTATAAGGTATGTGCTAATGGCCTAGTTTTTTGGTATGTTCCTGATGCTAACCAACTACATGTCCCTTAGGATGCTCATGAGGGTCATTTTGGGGGCCACTATGCTAGGAGGTACATGACCATTAAGATCCTAATGGAAGGATATTATTAGCCAACACTCTTTAGGGACATCCACCACTTTGTCCACTCCTATGATTGCTACCAAAGCAATGGTGGAATGATTGATCATATGGAGGAACCTTAGTAATGGATCCAACCACTAGAACCCTTCGACATCTAGGGCATTGACTTCATGGATCTCATCACACCCATGTCAAATGGAAAGGCATACATCATAGTCATTGTTGACTATTGTATGAAATGGATAGAAGTAGTAGTTATCAACAACTGTACATCTTCTATAGCTACTTAGTTTGTATAGAAAAATGTTGTAAATAGGTTTGGGGTGCTACATGAATGGATTTATGATAATAGTGCTCATTTTATAGGTACCACCCTTCAAAAACTCATGCAATGCTTGGGGGTAGAACATAAATTAACAATACTTCACCACCCCCAAGCCAATAGTCAAGTTGATGTCACGAATAGGGAGATTATTAAAATCTTAATAAGAATAATTAGCAAATATAGAAGAGACTAGAGTACTAAACTTAACGATACCCTTTAGGACTACTGCTCAACCTAGAAACTCCCTATAGGCTACTCTCCCTATGAGTTGGTGTATGAAAAATTGCCAACTCTTCTTATTCAATTTAAGCTCTATAAACTTTTAATAGCTTGTGACCTTAACCTTAACCTTATCCTTAGTCTAGCATAGAAAGAGAGATTTATCAACCTTAACATGCTAGATGAGGATTGATTGGTGGCCTTTTCCTTGAATGAAGTGCACAAGGCATTCAAAAACAATGACATGATCTTAGAATTAGGAAGGTGAAACTTCAACTGGGAGATAAGGTCCTTTACTAGAACCCCACACATGTGTCATAAAGAACTAAGTTCCAAACATTGTGGGAAGGACCTTACATCATCTATGAAACCTTTTCTTCTAGAGCCATCTTGGTATACAAACTTGAAATTCCAAATAAGAAATTACTGATCAACATGCAATAAATTAAACCTTTCCATGAGCCTAAGAGAGTTTGTAATTGCAACACCTCCTTGGATGGATAAGCATGCCAAATATTTCAGATCTCCTCCTTTCAACTTAGTTGTGGGGGAGATGGCCATCCATGTTGATCAATTAAATTGGCTCCTTAGTTTTTCATTTTTTCTAGTTTTTCACCATTTTTTGTTATACATCATCTTTAGTACATTTTATCTTGAATATTTTACAATTTCTTCTATATTTTATTTTATTTTGATTTGTGTTTTTCTTATGTTTACTTCTTCTCCTTTAGTTCCAATAGGACATAGTGTTGTTGTAGCTAATATTAATGGTGGTTTGTATTTATTGTTATTTGATTACTAATGTTTGGATTTAATCTTCAAATTTTGGTGTTGATAACTAAGGCATGGATTCATTTTCATGGAATAGGTAGTGAGTCCACATCATCCACCCATCCACAAAACTCTATGGTGTTCCTTGTTTTTGAAATATGAGGTCCCTTCCTTAATGAAACCTTTAATGAACTTGTGATCTTGGTAGTTTTCAAACTTGGGAAGGATTGACCAGGGTGTCACTTTAAGAGGATTTGATGCTCTTTATACTTGTCTAACCTCTTGAGTGCATGAGTTTTTTCATGGATTTCTTACCATTTCATTATTAGCCAATAATAGGAAGTTAAAGTCTTTGCATGGTGTGGTTCCCATCCAAAAATCATAAAAATATAAATTTTTTTAAAAAGTAACACAATAATGGAAATTCAAAGCACACCCCTAAGACTCAACAATAGGCTACAAGCACTAGTTATAGGACTAGAAAGACATGTTACCTATGCCTGAAGGTCCCCTCTAACTAAGGCCCATCTCACTTCTTGCTTCTCTTTTCTTCTTCTTCAAGAATAGTGATTTATCTATGGGAACATTCTTGTGTCTTGAATAGGTGGACTTGTCTTAGAGTATCAATATGAAGTCACTGGAAGTGGTTGGTTTTAACCTAGAATAAGGATGAGCTTTATCAGTTCATTTAACCACAAAATCCACAAGAGACTTCATGTGACCATGATACAAAACTCCATTCCACTCTTCTCATCATCCATCAATGCTCTTCTCACCTCACCTCATTGCCAAGTTATCATGTTTTGTTCAATGTCTTAGTTTGATGTGTCAAAATTATTAGATAGATTCTTCTAGGATTAGGTCATTAACTTTTCATAACCATTAATCAAACGTGGGATCCATGGACTCCTTGGTTTGAGGATATGCAAGGGAAAAAAGGGCATGATCCTACTTTGGGGAGGATCCACTTGCATTTCTCTTGATTGGGTTAGTTAAGTTCCTTATCCTTAGGCATTTTCATGATCAAATCCTTCTACATTCCTCATTGGTTGCATCCAATTGTGCTATGTCGCGATATTGCGTATGCGATATCGCATCCGCCATGCAATATCGCATACACGATATTGCGTCTTGCCTCATCTTCTATAAATAAGAGGCAGCGCCCTTTGTTCCAGAATAGTAAGACTTAGACCCTTAGCCAAACTCTTGTAGTTTCATTAGTCTAGAGTTAGAATAATTTCTGTGTGCTTGCAATGGGAGTCATAGAGTGAATGGATGTTTATTCAAGAAATTTGTACCTGAGCACACATTTGTGTATGGCAATAAAGACGAACTTTTTGATAAATTTTGTAGCATACAGATTAAGCTAAATAGTAATTAATTATTATTGAATGTTTAAATGTTTTTCTAGTTAATTAATATATTTCTCAACCTTCAACCCCCTTAGTTAAATACACTCAGTACGACTGCTTTGAGCATGCATGTAGTGCTTGGTAACCCAGTAACGATTAGCATTTGGTAATCCTAGCAATGTTGCACTGGTTCAAGATGTATATGGAAAGTGGGAATCGATACTGGTGTTAGGAACATTTAGAACTTAATTAATGAATAGTTAGTGTAAGTTAGTCACTTAGTTCTCTCTACTTCTCTTTATTAGCATAAGACATAAGAAATATAAAAGCTATAAAAAATCATATACCTCAAGCTTACTTAACCACAAAACCATGACAATACAAGTAAGTTTGAGAAGACAATGATTGATTAACCTTGAGTGTTCCATTAAGGTGCGTAAGCACTTAGTCCTTGGAGTTCAATTGGATCGGGCGTGAAACACTCGTATTCGTATGGTTGAGTGTAGGGGTACCTCACCACTCATCATTGGTGTCGTTGCCTGGGACTTAGTTATTTGTGTGCTACGTAGAACATAAAAAATCATTCATATTGTTAGAACGTTAGAACGGACCTTTAGGATTAATCAAAAGAAGACAAGACAATAGTACATCGCATACCAAACAAAACAAGATGTCTTCTTCTTTGCATAAGAGCACTTCACCACCTAGGACTAACACAAGAGGTAGTTGACGGCATAATATACGTAACCAAGATCCACCTGTTCCTTAATAGTTTCATGTGGTATATACTCATCATAATGAGTATGTACCTGATTTTACCTTTATTCTCCACCAAGATGAACAATTGTGTTGGAGAGACTTGGAAGGTAACATAGTGTTGCCTCCAGACTGATCAATCCCCAACATGCTCCTTCGTGATCTCACATGAATAGGCATGCCACTTTTATATGTAGAATATGTTGCATGTGATCATGACACAAGGGACTATCATCACACAGAAGTGCAACGTCAAAGGGACTTGCGACAAGAGAGATACCATACATCCTTAAAGGATAAATGGTCCCATAACACTCTACATGTTTTGAGCGAAATTGAGTGTGGTGAACCTACTTCAAAAAGTTCCCTACAAAATGATGTTCCTCCTCCTAACGATGATCAGGAGGTGGTGTATCAGAACCTTCACTCCACTATTCACAACCCTGGTTCTAATAACCATGAACACGAAGTGTTCAATGAAGGAACACAAACACATGATAAGGGCGAACGTTCTGATCGTGATCATGATCGTGGCTGAGACAATCAAAGAGAAGGTAGAAAACACCATCATTGCGATGGTTCTCCTTCTTCTTCACCTTCATTATCACCTTCACCCTCTCCTTTAGTGTCCAAATGCAGTCATAGGGAAACCAATCGTGAGCATAAGGGAAAACAAAGTGAGAAACATCGATGAGATAGTTGAGAACGAGGACAAGGGCACTCTAAGGAATCAAGGCATAGAAGAAGGGAGAGTAGGGAACTGCATAGACATCATAGATGCTATGAATGAGATGATCATGAAGAACCCATACTTGCAACTAGAAGCATGCTAGATATAATAGAGGCCGTAAGAGTTCCAACAAGGCACCAAAAGGATAGTAGGATCCAGATGTTAGACATGAAAAACATCCCACGATTTGAAGGGGGATACAATGCTAATTCTCAAAATCATTTACAAGAATTCCATGATGCATGTACCTTGCAAAACATAGAAAACAAATGGCAAAACTGAAGTTGTTCCCAAGGACACTAGTGAAAGAAGCTAAAAGCTAGTACCGATCCTTAGAATCGAAATCCATTTGAAGGTGGAGTACAATGTTAGAACTGTTTAATAATAAGTACCAAATGTACTCCTAAGTGTCTAATTTGCAAAAGAAAATCCAAGGATGGAAGCAAGGAAATCATGAACCCTTGGATGCTACCATGGGCCGTTATTATGCACTATTACATCATTGCCCTGGCCATGGTTATTCGCAACAAGATCAACTACAGCATCTCGTGGATGGACGTAGGAATGAAACAAGAAGAATCCTTGGAATGTATGCCCAAGAAAGATTATCAGAGCTTAGGTCTCATCAAATTCATAGATTGATAGAGCAACTTACCAAAGAAGAAGGTAAGCTACGAAAGAGAGAAAGTGCAGAAGAATACAACTGAGATCCTTCCCTCCAAAAAAGGGGAGTGAGATTTTGTGAGGAGGAAGAAGAGTCACCACTTGAAGAGATGGTGAATAGGAAAAATTTGCTGCTCCAAAAGTTAACAACAGAAGTATCGACAAAGGTGTAGTGACCGAAAACGTATACGGGCATGACAGTTTCGACCCTGTATTTGCGAGAGGGCCATGCTGGGTGTGAGTGAATACAGGGCACCCTGAACGGGAATGAAAATGCAAAGTAATGCTTGAAAGTAAATAAAGTAGAAAACAGTGAAAAAACACAACAATAAGCAGGAAACAAAGTAAAATGTAGTTAGAAAAATGCACCACTCCGAAGCTACAAGTTTGCTCTATCAAGATGGATACAGGCAGTTGCATAGTGTGGCGGAGTACAGAGATCTCGAGAGTAACCAGGACGTGTAGAGAAAAATAGGTTGTGCACTTGGGCATGGAATTAGATACTGACAATGCGAGGATTCTACCAAGGTGGTAGAAGGGGGATGGAAAAAAATGCCAACTGAAAATGCTAACTATTTGTAGTGTCAAATAGAAAGCTTACAATGCTTGATATTACAATGTGCTAGGAAGAAAACTTGAGTGCCAGAGAGAGGAAAAGTTGAAAAATCTAGAAAATTTTTGAACCCTTTGAATGCTACTCATTGGGGTATTTATAGGACCAAGGGCATGCAAAAGGGGCAGTTTGGATGCCACATGCCTTGGGCCCACGTTGACTTGCTTGTGTTACATGAGCCACGCATAACCATTGGACTTGCATGACTATTGTAATGCGAGCCTGCCATGCTGTAACTATGAGCCTACCAAGTTGTAATTACACCATTAGCGTCTGGAGACATGTGCCAATGGTTCAATTAGGTGAAGTGCATTGATGTCGCACAACCACCTACATGCCTTGTTGTGCTTTGTAGCATAGCATGTTTGGCATAGCGTAGCACCTTATCATGCGTCCCGCTACATGTGTGTTGCATGCTTACTATGCTATGCTATGCTACGTAGCGTAGTGACTGGCCTTATTCACGAAAACTTTACCAATTTTCCAACTTTGCTTCCTGTGTTGCGAGACTTGAAAACTTGCTGATTCTGCCCTTTGAGCTGCCTTCTGTCTCTTTTGTAGGATTACTACGCCTTGCTGTGCCATGTAGCTTAGTGTAGCATAGTAGCAGACATGGTCCACCACTTCCTAATGGAAAGGGACATTGTTGAAGGACTTGAAATTGAGTGAGGGAACTGGTTGTATAGTTGTCGCCATGCTATGCTACGCTACATAGCGTAGCGTAGCACTTCGTTCTACAATCATTTTTTGAAGCTTTCTACGCTACATAGCAAGACGTAGCATAGCGTAGTAGACTTCGTGACTTAGAAAACTTACCAAACTATTTCGTGCATCCTGAGCGCTGCTATCAACTCCATGCATCATTTCTGAGCAGGTTGTCAGCTTGGCAAACTACTTAGGTGGATAGGCAGGATGATCCGTAGAGCCTATTTATACCTAAAGTAGAAAATTTTCTGAACTGGCCAACCTAAATTTAGAGCATTCTCCTCCTAAAGAATTGTCATGGTGCTGCGCAAATTGCAAGGCTTGGTGAAGCGAGAATGACTTCAAATTTATTGGGGTGTTTCATTGGGCCCTCTTTGTTGACATCTGGAGAATGGGCTCGATAGACTTTGACAAAGAATATGAAACACCTTCGAGGTCATAATGCTAATGTTGTCATTTGGTGAGCATCGGGACATCGCTCGACTACACTTGAGAGTGAAAGGACGAAGCATGGAGGAAGGAGGTTCAGGAGAAGGGTAAAGATAATGTTTAGCTCATTCGTGTTTTCATCTTTATCTTTGCTAGCCTTTGACCCTCTGTAGGACAAGTGTTCCTTTCCCAAGATGAGCTATGTTACACCTGGGGGATTTTAACCTACCTACAGATGCTTCCCATGAAGTGAGCTATGTTATGCACGTCATGGAACTTGCACCCTAAAGTAGCCAAGCTAGTCGAGGCACTCACTTAGCGATGCCATAACATTTGTTGTTATCACAAGCCATGCCCTCAGGGGCAAAGGTCTTACTGGCTGGTGGCATTGTTGAAGCTGTTGGGCATCGTTGCTGGTGTACGATGTCCAAAGCAGGAAGGCCAGCAGTGGCCTTGACAGCGTTAGTGTAGAGAAACCAACCTCGAAAATGCCACTGTGAGTGTGGATGCACTAGAATCCCTGCCAGGGGCATGTGTTCCCAGTTTAGCTATGGGATCAAGTACCACATAGCCGAATGTTATTGGCAGGGGGCTGAAGGATAACAATATTGTGGCTGGCCCAAAATACTGTCGGAACTCCAGCGATAGGCACTGGCCAAGGAACTACTGTCAGGGCAAGGGGCTATGGCGACAGTAGGTCAGGAGGGTTAGTTTAATGTCATATGACATATTCAGAGGATCAGCATGATGTCAAGGGTGGCAATGTCACATATGTTCATATGTTCTAGACCGCGTTCCATTGTGTCGTGAACTACATTCTGGAGTTGCGATGACCTACCTGTGGATCAGCATTGCGCCCACTTGTTTGATGTGTATTTGGTGCTGGTGCATGCTAAGGATGCAATGCGAACCCAGTTTAAGGTCTTGGTAGAACATGTGTTGGTTTAAGGTCCCAGCAGACCGTTGTGCCAATTTAAGGTCCTGGCAGACTGTACATGCTAGTTTTACATCATAGTGGATGAGCTGTGCCAGTTTTTCATCATAGCAGACGGTGCTCGATGCTGCTAGTTTAACATTGTTGCAGACACTACTGGTGCTACTAGTTTAATGTCATTGCGGACGCTGCTTGGTGTCGTTGCCAGTTTATCATTGTAGTGAATGGTGGTGGCTGCTGTTGTGCTTCAGACGTAGTATGGCCTGAGGTACGAGTGATTCACTGGGTTGGTGAACTCGTTGTCGTTCATGTCTGCCAGCTTGAAGGCTCCATTCTTGAAGGTTTTAGTGACCACGTAAGGACCTTCCCAGTTGACTAAGAATTTTCTCACGTGCTCATAGATGACCTTGAGGATGAGGTCTCCCTTCTGCACTGGTCATCAATGTGGGTCTGCACAGTGCTTCTACTGCTGCTTGTTTTGGTAATGCTCAATGCATCTTAGCATTTGCGCGTGCTCCTCTTCTATTGATTCGAGGTCGATGGTCTGCGACTCATTGTTTTGGGCTTTTCTCACAACATCAGTGAGGATCATTCGGAGTGCTGGTACCTACAACTCAAGAGGTAACACAGCTTCAAATCCGTAAACAAGGCTGTAAGGAGTCTTACTTATCACGGTTCTGCATGTTATTCTGTAGGCCCACAGAATGTAGAGGATTTGCTCGTGCCACCGCCTCTTGCTATTGTTAAGCATTCGCCTCAGCAAGTTGATGATGGACTTATTTGTAGCCTCTACCTACCCGTTCACCTATGGATAATGGGGGAGGAAAATGATTATTTAATGCCTAGATTGTTGCAGAAGGTTCAGGTTTCTATACTACTAAACTGTGTCCCATTGTCGATCACAATAGTCATTGGAAGCCCGAATCTGGTTACGATGTTGTCCAGGATGAAATGGCAGATTTGCTGAGATGTCATCTTCCTCAAGGGAATGGCTTCCACCCACTTAGTAAAATACTCAGTGGCAATGATAATGAAACTATGCCCCACGGAGGATTTAGGTGTGATAGGTCCTATGAGGTCTAGTCCCCATCATTGGAAAGGCCACGTGATTTGCATTGGGTGAAGTTTTGCAGGTGCTATGTGTATGAGATTTGCGTATCTAAGAGGGAGTTGAGTTCTAGCATTTTCATCTCTCCTTTTGACGTAGTCATAGGCATCTTAATGAGAGGGTCCTCAGTTACATCCCCGACCTCTAAGTCTAAGGTTTGGACTAGATGCTTGGGCCAATCTAGGGATGCTTCTAAGGCTGCTATAATGCTAGTGGTGGTTGACCCCCAGTCGGTCATGTTGGGGTTCAATTGTCTCGCGAGTTTACCCTATGGACCTGCTAACGTTAAGGGGATGAAGAGGTCGCAATGGATTTCCATCTCTTGCTCGACCTTCCAACATGAGATAAAAGCCTAGTTAAGAGGCGTTTGTTGGTAGAGATTGTGTATAAAAAAAATTTGTAAAGTAGCGATGAGATGCAACTTGCAAAGTGTGATGATGTAAAGATTAAAAGTTTGCCAATTTGAGGTCATGGTGGACCGCCAAGGCATAGGAATGTAGAACTGCTAAAAATGTAAAACTACCAACGCAAAGTGTGAAGCTATGTAGCTGTCGATATGCAAATGCCAAACTACTAGTTTAGTGTCATTTCGGACTACCAAATTGTAACATGTGAGATCTTAACATGCAAAATGATAGTATGCGATATAGGAGATTGCGGGTATGAGAAATATAAAATCGTTACTGCAAAAACATGAATTGTTAACATGAAAAAATGAAATCGCCCATGTGAGAAGTGCAAAATTATGAGAAGATGCAAAACCACCCGTGTGGAATTGCTAGTTTAACATCATTGTGGACTGTAGACGTAACAAGTTGAAACTGCTAGTTTAGGGTCTTTTCGGACCGTTAGGGGTGCAACTACGCTAGGATTGCTAGTTTAAGGTCTTTTTGGACTGGTCGCGCTGCGATTGCCAGGATTGCTAGTTTAAGGTCTTTTCGGACCCATAACCAAAAACAAATATATTTTTTATTTTCAGGAAAGCAAATAGTTGGCTTGAAGTGTGTCAAGGCTTTAATGATAACAATGCTATGATGTCGTGGCGAGCATGGTACGCTGTACAGCGCACTCCACATTAATCAGAGAGAGAGAGCAGCAAGTTTCCCTATCCTATCATTACAACCATAAATAGGGGTTAAACCCTAACAATTTTTCCATTCTCACTATAAGAGCATAGAGCCCACATCGGAGTGCAAGGTGATTTCGGAGCGTGAAGCAATTGTACTAACAACTAGCAAGGAGAGTTTTTACAGTGAAGAAGGTAAATCTGCAAGTAGGACAATGGCTCCCAAGACTCACCTGGTGCTTGCAAAGGTTGAGAAGCCAAAGAAGACCCTAGGGCGCACAACACAAGTGCACGTTGTGGTGTGGAAGAACATGCCGTTGACCCAACAGGTTACTATGTTTCCTTCGCCTTTCATTTTATGTTTTCTATTGTTCTTTGCTTTTTTCTTACGTCTTATTCATTTTGCATCCATTCTTGGCAACCTGTGTTTTCTATGGTTGCGTCATTTTGGCCTTTGCATTGCCGCTATCACAGTTTCGGCCCTAACAGATGCATAAACGCTACGTCATTGTTGCATGCAAGGTCGCTTAAATTTCCACCTCTGTGGTTTTCATAACCGCGGGGGGTTCGGGCAGTTTACGTTACTTGATCTTCGAATGGTGTAACGTGGAACCCTTAGGAGGGCTAGGCCATGTGTGATGCGATAGCACGACATGTGTTTTGTTAGGGCATGTCATCAATTATTGTAATTGCTATGCTAGGCTATTTGCATGTTCTTGCTACACTAGGCTTTCATGCCCTTGCTATGCTATGTGCAGGAAGAGGGTTATGCTACGCTATATGCATGAATTTCTAGGCATTACTACGTTGCACATGTATTGCCCTTAGATACGATACTAGCATTCGTTGATTGTGTTATGCAGGGCAGGACTGAGGCCCAGGCTAACTGTTTTGGAAATTAGAGGGGTCCTGTGCCACATGAGCAAACCTGTGGCCAATGCCCCTCCTCCCTAGATACACATGGGAGAGCAGGGGATCTAGTTCAGGAAAGGGGCACAAAACTTCCTAAGATTCCTCCTCGACCACTTCAGTGTGATTGTTTGGTCATCCCTAGAGGGGGGGAGGTTTCCGGCATAACAAAAGCCATTTTTCCTAGGGTAAGTCGAGGCGTTCTAAGGTTTCTGACTGACGGGGAAATCATAAGTGGGTGGGGAGAAGGATCTAGTCAACGCCCAATAGGGTTAAGGTGCTTGACCTGGATGTGGGATATGCCCGAGTATAGCTGCTACCACTGTTTCAACACATTTTTCCTCTCACGTTTTATGACAACCTGCTTCTAGAACCCTTAGGGGACTGTCTATTGTGCTGGCGGGTAAGTTTTTTTGTAGCCTGGTTCTGTTATGTTTGTGCGAAGCTGGCCATATCGGCCTAATGCTAATAGTATGCGCTTGCTACCAGGTTCTTCATCGATAAGGGTGGAGTTCATGACCTACCGGGTCTACTAACCATAGCATAGCTAGCTCTGCAAGAGTTCTCTTCTGCTAAGAACCTACGGGTGGGTGTGATCGATCAATGCAGGGGTGAATACCACACCTACCTAAGCATGTATTCTATTCCCTACAATCAGTGCAAGGGGCATGGCTGGTTGGATGAGCAATGGGCAGAACCCTTCAAACCGATTATGATTGAACAAGTTCTGGTTGAACCTCCAAAGTTTCCACTACCATACCGACCTGGTAGGTCAAGCGGTAAGTGCCACATGTTTAAGCGTCTCTACAAATTTTGAATTTTCTATGTTTTTTTGCTAAATATTTTTGTGGAGTTGTTGCAGGGGTGAGGAAGCCTTAGGAGGTGATGATGGTAACCGCCAAGACACAGGGGGCTAATGTCTACTTCAAGTATGGGGAAGTAGAGATGAGCCAATGTTGGCTAAATGGTGGGGCCTCTAACTCCTTGGTCCAGAACATCGAAAAGGTGAGGCTTATGGATCTATTCCTAGCCCTAAATCCGGGCGTTCCTGCCTCTGAGATGCTTTCCATGGTCGAGTCATTTTCCAATAAGGTGGGCCCCTTCTGCCTATGTGTGCATGGGGTATGGGTGGTCATTGAAATCAATGACCAGCTATTTGTGGATCTATTCAGTGTCCCTGCTGAAGGCATTCTGATAGGGTTGAAGTCCAAGGCAGAGTTGACCCTCCAGAAGAAGGACATTTAGGAGTGGTTGGGGCTTACCAAGGAGTGCAAGGGGATCCCTATGGATAAGCTCAAAGAAGGACCCACCAAGGAGTTTTACCCTAATTTTAGTGCTTGCGCATTCCCCCAGCTACTCACCCAAGGAAAGGTCCTGGGGCTTGAGTAGGCCTGGATAATGCGTGAGGTTATGAAGGAGGGAACCCGTTACAACTAGGCCAAGTCCCTGTGTAAAGGCTTGCAGGCTGAGATATTGGGGCACCGTACAAAAATGGAGTCTCATTCCAACATCCATTATGCCTTCTATATAGGCTACCTTAAGCATTTTGCAAAGTTTCTAGTGGTCCAAGAGAAAGGAGTCTGGGTTATGCAAAATCGCGACTAGATTTCCAGACCATGGATTTGCCAGATTTTTCAGATCATCCAAGCCCATGATCCCCCAGAAGTAATTGAAGAGTCATTTTCTGTAACAACGAAGGATCGGGTGGCCTACAACATTCGTGGCTAGGACAGCATAGGTGAGACGCCTCCCACCATGGATGGTAGTGTGTCACGGGGTGAATGTCTCATGGCTAAGACTATGGCTAGTAAGTTTCGGTGAAAGAGGCCTCCTCCGGTTGGGGAAACCCTTCACATGGGGGAAGAGGAGGGGAAAAGACTATGGCTTAAACTGTAGAGGATGCAACACCCCTATTAGTAAGTTCTTTTATTAAATGCTTAGTTTGTTATAGTCAGCTATGCTATGCTACGCTAGATGGCGTAGCGTAGCGTAGCACCTGCCTTATGCTAACTTGCTTTGAGCTAATGCAAACGTGTGTCTTGATCATCAGAAGAAGAATTGGAAGAAGGAGAAGGTGATGAAGAGGTGTTGGACCTTAGGATAGGGACGATGAATAAAGATGTGGGGGCTCTAATCTCAGAGAGAAGGGCCCTGGTCGAAAGGAAAGGAGTTCATGCAGTTAAGGCAGGGGCTCTCATTATCAGGGAGAACCCTTCTACCAGTAGGGAGAAGCATCCCTTGAATAAAAAAGATGCTGGTCTCCTTAAAGGAAAGGCATCAGCGCATGAAGAGGAGGTTCATAGGGATCTAGGAGGAACTTTCAGTCAGGCTACTGCCATCATTTTGCATCAACCAGAAGAAAGGCCACAATCTGATGCTAGTGAGTTCAACAATATTTCTACCTCTTCATAGTCCATCTTGGCCATTGCTAATATGTTTGATTATGTGACAGATGCTACCGCTGATGCCGTAGGACCCTCCCCGGTTCGCGTGGGGTCTTGGGCTTAAATCCCTGACAAGTTTGTATTTATGCAGGGGATTATTAACGACATGATTGGTTGCCTTCAGTAGGTGGACCCTGAAGTGGGTAGGTAGTAGTGGTGTCCACTCTCGCATTATTATGCTAAAGTTTCTTAAGTTTGCTACTTATGCTATGCTAATGCGATTGGTGTGCTCTTCATGTCATGGCAGCCTCTCGACTCAAATGGGACCTGACATGACCTTTGAAAGTTGGTGTTGTGTCCACATTTCCACCAGAAGTGACCGAGGTATCTCGTTGCAGATACGAAGAGGTTTGCAAATGTGATTTGCACTTGGCATGCTCCCTATGGTAGTGTAAGCACACCAACGAGGACCTATGGAAACGGGTCCAGAAGGTTGTGCAAAGGGAGGCCGACTTGAGGGTTCAGGTAGAGGACCTCAAGTCGAGGAATAAGTTCCTCATGGCTTGCAACACTAACAACAAGGACTGGTGCATAGTTGTGGTAGACCATGCCTGGTTTTGGATAGTTGTACATCAGAATGTCAAGACCACCCATGAATTGATAGAGCAGTAGATGCAGATGGACTTGCTAGACTAGAAGTGTCAGGATCTAAGAGACATCAACACCAAGATTTACAAATGGGGGCAGACCCAAAGAAACCATAAATATATGTATAAATAGGAAAATTCTGCTCATCATAAGTTATATGAAGACGTTGCTATGGAGGCATTTATGTATGAAGCATTCGTAAATGTCATTGATGCTTCTGAAGCCTATACCAAGTTCAAAGAGCAGGTCAAGGTCACAAAATCTCCTGATTGAAAGGTGGCCCTTCCTATAGGGGAGACTGCGACCGTCTCCTTTTCTCCAAGGCCACCAAGATGGATACCCATCGAAAGGGAGAGAGCTGTTGTAGCAGATGCTACACCAGGCAAAAGGCGTTGGGTAGATATCATGGTAGAGGAGGTCTGGCATTGCCTCGGGCTTGGTTTAGACCAGATACCCTTCGAGACAGACGCGGGCCCTTCTCAAGTTTTTCTACCATGTTAATGTTTATGTTCATGCTCTATTGTAGTTTTCGTTTGTTGTCTTAGCTGACCACTTCACCCCTACAATGCAGGCCCCAGGTGAGGGTGTAGCGCCTGTGGAGGTAGGAAATGAAGAGTCGGTGAGAGACAAAGTAGGCGAAGGTAATGCACCAAGCAATGATGCAGGAATGCAAAGCAAAAATGATGTGAACAAAGACAACCCATGATCGCATGGGATTTTTTTTGAAAATTTTTCATTTTTGTGTAACGAATTTTGCAAACATTATTTAAAAGACAAAAATTTTGAATAAAGCAAGAGGATTTTACGCTAACTTGTGTATTGCATATGTGCATTTTGTATAAAATGTTCATGCTTTCATGTGCTAGTTTTAGGCCATTTCGGGCCATTGCGTGACATGCCAAAGAGATGCTACATCAACAACTTGAACAACGGCTAATTGGTAACTTATGCTAGTTTTAGGCCATTTCGGGCCATAACATAGTTTTAGGCCATTTCAGGCCATTGCACATTGCTAGTTTTAGGCCGTTTTGGGCCATAGCATGGAAGCATATGAGTAGTATGCAAGCAGAAAGCAGTGGGGTTGCTACGCCAGGCGAAGCTACTTCTTGACCCAACGTGCGTTGAGTGAAACGTAAGGCTGAGGCACTCTGCTAGGGCATGCGTTGACATCATCACCTTCCACTTGGAAGGGAAACTCAATCCGTATGTTTTTGTTTTGGGGATCAACTTACTGAGTTGACCCCTCTATTAGGTAGTTAGTGTAAGTTGTGATAGGTGCTTCGTTCTCAGAAGGTATGACCTCCGAGCTTTCTTCCACACCTACGTTGTGGATCACTTGCATTGCTACTTTGTCACCGTGGATCACCACTTCTCTGCCTACGTAAGGCAGGTGGATTTCCTGGTGTATGGATGATGAAACAACCCTAAGTTGTGCTAACCAGGATCTCCCCAAGATCATGTTAAACCTAGGCATTTCCTCGACTACGATGAACGTTGCATTTGTGGGGAACTAGTCCCCTGCTACGAAGTTTATCTGAACTGTGCCCTTTACCACGACTTGCGCCCCATTGAATGACCTCAAGCAAGACCTCGTTGTGGGTTAAATCTGGTCGATCAAGCCCAACTTGTCTATAATGGGGAAGGGGATGACATTCGTGGAAGCCTCATCGTCAACATGTACTTTTCAGATCTGGTGTTGGGACCTGAATTGTGATGAAAAGAGGTGCCGTAGTCACTTGACCCCCTTTGGGATCTTCCCTAATGGCATCATTGCCAAAGGTCAGTTGAGGCTGTTCTGACCTTGTGAGCGTGGAGGAAAGCATGAATGAGTGGATCACTTCTTCTTCCACTGGCATGTCTTCATTGATCGAAATCATTGTCAACATGCAAATCAGAGCCTCGTGATGCGAGATGGATGTCATGATCAGGTTGTATAAACTCAATGTCATGTTTTTTTGTTTTAGAGCTTGTTTGACCTATGTGAGGATGTCTAAGAGATCTTGGCTACCCCCTTGTTTGATGCTTTCCTCCTCTTCTATCTGTCCCAGAAGACAAATTTCTCGAGGAGGGGCGACTTCAGATTTGGGTTCAGATCCTTGTTGGTAGAGTGATGCAGGCTACGTGGTCATGTTGACCTTCACCATTGGTGGTGAAGGCACAGACACAAGGAGCAAATGCGTAGGCTTGGGGGTACCTTGGGTGGTACTTCCCTTCAATGTCTCTCTCGCGAAGTGGATGTCTCGCCTTGTGGGGCGAGAAGACTGTTTAGCTATTTTGCGTGAGATAGGGGTCATTGAAGACATCGGCCCCTTGACAATGAATGGAGCTAGAGGTGTTAATGGGTGGGACCATGTGGCCCCGCCAACAAATGGTGAAAAGGTGGATGCCCGTGGTGGAACTTTTAGGATGAATGGCTGCTTCGAGCTTTGATTAGCTGCTCGTGGTGCTGGTGCATTACGCTAAGGCACATGGACCACGAATGACTACTGGGGTGGCCTAGGATCATTGTTAATGCCAATGGTGTTGATTATGTAACTAGCATTGTTAGCATTGAGGGGATCTATGTAGACATGCATAGATTGGTTTTTAGGACGTACTGGGTTACTTTCATCTAGCACTAGTTTCCCCTAGTCAATTAATCTCTAGATGTCATCCTGTAATGCTAGAAAGTACTCCATGTTGTGACCACACTATTGGTGATAGTCACAAAACATGTCTAGCCTGAAACCCCTAGGAACTGGAGGCTCATTGGGTAAGGCCAAAGAGGGGTTCCTAAGGAGCTTGCTGTAGCGTTGATGTCTTGCGATTGCTTCTTCTGACATATGCTTGTGTTGGATGTATCTCACTGCCAATAGCTGCTTCAGAAGCTCTAAGGGCTTAAGAGGTAGTACTTCGAGTGGTCTTTGCACTCAAAGTTGGATTTGGGTTGTGCAAATGCCTCAAGTGTAGGTATAGCAGGTTGCAGCATGTGGCCCTATTTGGGCATGGGGTTAGCCATGGGTGTGGCCAATTTCTTGGAGTTTTTGCTATTGTTGTTGCTAGGTTTGGGCTTGGCCTCGGTCACCACAGTGGCCACTATGGTTGTTGGGGCTTTACCCTTATCCTTCTTTGTGAATTTATTTTTGTAAGCAAGGAAAGTTGGGTCTTTACTTTCCTCGGAAACATCTTGTATGCTCTTGGTCTGAGCAAAAGCCTAACTAAGAGAGTGAGGATCAAGGTAGTACAATTTAGACTTGATGAAGTTGTTCACTATGCCCTTAAAGATGGCCAGCAAGTGGGCCTCTGCGATGGGCTCATGGATTTCGTTAAGGGTTACACTCCAACGTTGGATGAACTTTGGGACTGGTTCTAGGGGGTCTTGCTTCATGCTCATTAACTAATCCAGCATGGTTTCTAGCTTCAAGTTGTACTTGAAGTGCGTCACGAACTAGCTCAGTAGCTCTTCCATAGTTGCAATGGATGAGCATGGCAATGTGCAGTACCAATCCAAGGTTTTCCCTACTAGGGACATGGTGAAGACATGAATAATTGTATGCAGCCATTGTTGTAATAGTAAAGAATCAAACCTAAAGGTGACAAGATGTGCATTGGGATCTCCCTCCCCATCATACTTCGTGAAGTGTGGGAGGGACATCCCTAGGGGCAGTGTCAAAGCAGGGATTGCAGGGCTGATAGGGTCTTCTTAGTAGAAGTCCATGACTTATACCGTGTCAGACCCAGTAGCTTTGAGACATTTTATTTCCTTAGTGAGGGTCTGGATGAGTTGGAACGCTTGGTCCAAACCCTACAACATTGTGGATGGTTGGGGAGCTACGAAGGCAGCCCCCACCTATGGTATGGTGGGGGTGGTAGTGTGACCCATCGGTGGTACCGTTGGGGTAGCCCCTACGGGTAATGTTGCTTGTGTTGTCCACCACCCAACAGATGGTGCTATTGGAGCAGCAACTATGGTTTGAGCCACCGGATAGAGCGCTTGTGTCGCCAGCGGAATAGACCATAACCCTGTATTAGGTTGTACCATTTTCCAGGCTTGGTAGTTCTAAGGGAGAATATAGTGAGACATCTATGAAGGTTACGAGGTAGGCAAAGAAGTGAATGGGGCCCACCATGTGGATGGGCTGGGGCCCGTCACAGTGGATGGAATAGAAGTGAGTGTAGAAATAGATGTGGAAGCTGTGTACGATCATGAAGTAGGCATAGTATGAACATGTGGTAGGGTAGCCATGATTGGCTTATGATGTGCTATAGGAATAGACTGCTGAATAGCCTACAAAGGGATAGTAGCTGCAAACGACACAGGTGAAATAGGTGAAAGAGGACGTTGAAACGTCGTGGAGTTAACATGGCTACCCATGGAAGTTGTAGTTACGAGTTGCGGAGTATAGGCATAATCACAAAGGGAGCAGTGCTAGACAACGACTTGGCCCAGAAGGACTGGGTAGGAGGGACAGGAACGGGGTTGGTTGGACCTCCCTTGTCTGATTGGGAATCAATTTCCTCCTATTCATCCTAAAAGGAATCATCTTGGTTGGATGCTATGTCCTATTGCTCCCTAATCCTAGCCAATTGGATTAGTTGGTCTAGAAGCCTTTGTTCTGTCTGTGTCAAAGGTAAGGAAATGCCAAGAGTAGGAACAAACTCCTTCCCGTTGCAGTAATCGAACGCGAAGCTACATTTTTCTTTGAGTTCGTGCATGTCCAAGGGCAGATTTACCTGCACCTTTGCATAGAGGAAGCTGTAACGCTCGTGTTGCTAGGGCAACCTCTCAGGTCCTTGATTTTGGATTCTGAGAGATCAACACATCTCCAACATCGAGTTCAGTGGTTTTTTAGCACCAGTAGTACCTTGAACCGTGATGGGAACTTCAACGTTGAAGGTGTTAGTGGTAGTGTTCGAAAAAGCCATTGTTAAGCAAGTAGTTATGCAAGAGGAATGCAAAGAGCACAAAGAAACTAGAAAGCAACAAAAAGAAGGCTTTACATCTTGTCAGGTTCCCGAGGAACCGTCGAGGCGATCGATTTGTACCACACAAAGTGTAAAGAACCACAAAAGGGTGTCACGTTTATGCTAGTGTGTGATAGGGTACAGAGCACGTGCAAGACTACTGTAAGATGGGCAAGTTAGCTAGCGGTCAAAGGCTTTGCGTGTTGCAGGATCCTCGAGGGACCGTCGAAGTGACCGATCTGTACTGCACGATGGGGTACAGAACGCATGCAAGACTACCATAAGACAAGTTTAGTTAATTGGAAATCAAGGAGGCTTTATGCCTCACAGGGTTTCGAAGGAACCGTTGAAGCAACCAACCTGTACCACACAAAGCGTAAACAACCGTAAGAGGGTGTCGCATTTATGCTAGTGCATGATAGGGTATAGGGTGCATGCAAGACTACCATAGGATAGGTAAGCTAACTAGAGATCAAGAAGGCTTTACGCCTCGCAGGGTCCCCGAGGGACCATCAAAGTGACTGATCTATACCGCCCGATGGGGTACAAAACGCATGTAAGACTACCGTAAGATAGGCTAGTTAACTAGCGACTAGAGGCCTTGTGTTCTATGGGGCTCTCGAGGAACTGTCGAGGCAACTGATCTGCACCACACAAAGTGCAAACAACCACAAAAGGGTATCACATTTATGCTTATGCATATCAAGGTGAAGATGGCTCACAGAACTACTGTGACACATAGAAAAGGCACCAAGAGGCCCTCCTTCTAGCGCCAGAAAACTATAGTGACCAAAAACGTCGACGACTAGAAAAAACATCGAGGGGTTGGAGGGCATGATAATTTCAACCCCATATCCATAGGAGGGCTGTGTTGGATGTGAGCAGATACAGGGCACCCTGAACAGTCTGGTCAATCAGACAAGGACTTAATCGACGTCTATATAGCCTTTTTCAACATATAGTTTTGAAAATGGGAACGAAAATGCGAAGTAATGCTTGAAAGTAAATAAAGTAGCAAATAGTGCAAAAACACAACAATAAGCAAGAAAAAAAGTAAAATGCAGTTAGAAAAATGCACCGCTCCGAAGCTACAAGTTTGCTCTGTCAAGGTGGATACAATCGGTTGCACAGCGTGGTGGAGTACAGAGATCCCGAGAGTAACTAGGACGTGTAGAGAAAAACAGGTTGTGCGCTTGGGCACATACTTAGATATTGACAATGCGGGGATTCTACCAAGGTGGTAGAAGGGGGATGGAACAAAATGCCAGCTAAAAATGCTAACTATTTGTAGTGTCAAACAGAAAGCTTATAATGTTTGATGTTACAATGTGCCAGGAAGAGAACTTGAATGCCAGAGAGAGGAAAAGTTGAAGAATTCAAAAAATTTCTGAACCCTTTAAATGCTGCAAGGGGCAATTTGGATGCCACATGCCTTGGGCCCATGTTGACTTGCTTATGCTGCACGTGCCATGCATGAGCGTTGGACTTACATGACTGTTGTAATGTGAGCCTACCATGCCGTAACTATGAGCCTGCCATGCCGTAATTGCACTGTCAGCGTCTGAAGACGTGTGCCAATGGTCCAATTAGGTGAAGTGGATTGATGTCACACAACCACCTACATTCCTTGCTATGCTTTGTAGCGTAGCATGCTTGGCGTATCATAGCACCTTGTCGTGTGTCCTGCTACATGTGTGTTGCATGCTTGCTACGCTACATAGCGTAGTATAGCGTAGCGACTGGCCTTAGTCATGAAAATTTTGTCGATTTGCCAACTTTTCTTCCTGTGTTGCAAGACTTACAAACTTGTTGATTCTACCCTTTAAGTTGCCTTCTGTCTCTTTAGCAGGATTTCTACGCCTTGCTGCGCCATGTAGCTTAGCATAGCATAGTAGCAGACATGGTTTGTCGCTTCCTAATAGAAAGGGACATTGTTGAAGGACTTGAAATTGAGCAAGGGAATTGGTTGTATAGCTATCGCCATGCTATGCTATGCTATGTAGCATAGCGTGGCACTTCATTCTACAATCATTTTCTGAAGATTGCTTCGCTACATAGTAGGGCGTAACATAGCGTAGGAGACTTAATGACTTAGAAAAATTGCCGAACTATTTTGCGCATCCTGAGCACTGCTGTCAACTCCGCACATCGTTTCTGAGAAGGTTGTCAGCTGTGCAAACTACTTAGGTGGACAGGCAGGATGATCCGTAGAGCCTATTTATACCTAAAGAAGAAAATTTGCTGAACTGGCCGGCCTAAATTTAGAGCATTCTCCTCCCGAAGAACTATTGTGGTGCTATGCGAATTGCAAGGCCTGGTGAAGCAAGAATGACTTAGAATTTTTTGGGATGTTTCAAAAGGTAGACCAAATGTGTGACTCCCTAGATAGTAGGTTTGAAACTATTCTTAAAATTGTAGAGGAGTCTAGAGAGCGAGGTAGTGACCATGACAAAAAGAAAAAGAGAGAAGTGGACAATGCATGTAACAAGGGTAAGGATAAAATGGCCATCACAGAAGAGGTTGTGGATTCAGACATGGACAATGATAGTGGATGTGAGATATGCCAATATGACCATCCTAAGGGATGTTGCCTAGTGATCTCACATCTACAAGAGTCTGGGGGTGTATGCACTCAACCCACAACTTAATAAACAACAAGCACCTTGACAATTACCTTATCCCCAAGGTAATCCAAGGTAGTTTCACCAACCCTCAACATATTATCCAAGTGGAACTCCATCACAACCCATTGAGCAACATCAACAGTGGCAATACCCATAGTCATGGGGGATGCCACCACCAAGGCAACAATACCCCTACCAGCAACCTGACCCATATGGCTACTACGTGTAGCACCCAATCTCTCCACGTGACTTTGCTAGTCATGTTACACCACAACATCACTACCAAGCTCTTGAGTATTGTAGAACTCCTTCTCCTAGGGGAGATAACCCACAAACATACCATCCTTCAAATCCATCCACAACTCTCACACCAATAGCTCCACTAGCACTCGCTCCAGCAATGCAAGGGAAACTCCCTACTCAACCATAGCAATGCAATGCCACAAGGGCTATAAATACTCAACCCATTGTTGTATCTAACAACCATATAAATAAAAGACCTTTCTTCAGAGCCAACAGTCCAACCAAGCCCTTACAACCACAAGCGGTTGAACCTCTAAATGCCTCTCCATCAAATAAGGCTTCAGAGCTCCCTTCAAATCAAACACTAACCTCAATGCATATGGTTATGTTAACATATGCCATAATTGACTAGATTAAGATTGGCCACCTTCCCAGAAAATTCTCTAATCCTGGAAGCCCCCTAATCTATCTCCAAATTGCTGGGAATGAGCCATGCAAAGCTCTTCTGGATTCAGGTTTTGAAGTCAACTTAATATCACAAGAAATGTATAAAGCTTAGAACCTACCCCCATTAAGGAAGAGAAATATTTGCCTAGAGTTGGCCGGCCAGTCCATCACTATTCCCTTGGGACTAGCGGAGGACATCGTTACCACTGTGTGTGTGGGTGGTCGTACCTAGTTGATTTCTTAGTAATACAAGTGAATAACGATAAAGGGAAATTCCCAATAATAATGGGAAGGGCATGGATAAGTACTGTAGATGCACATCTAGGAATCCATGATCTTTCCCTGGAAATATCTAAGGAGAACACTTTTGGAAAGATCGAGAAGAAGAAGGTTCCATGCATCGCATACAGTGATACAGGGTGCAATTACGTGCAGAGATCATGGGTTGTGCAAAGTTTAGCATTACCTGCATGCAACCGATGTGCATAAGACATCAATATACAAAAGTGTCTATATGCAGCAGCCACACAACAAGAAGACACTGAGTGGCTGATAGCTAATCAAGAGAGCAACTTACTAACATGCATGAAACTAACTGAGTCCTCAGTTCCTTTTTAAGTTTTTTTTTACACATTTTTGTTTTAAAAATTTCTTTAACTTTTCATGTTTTTGTTTTGCAACATCATTTATACTTTTTCATTTATTTGTGTGAGTATTTGTTTTGTTTGTTTTTTTTTTGTTTTTATTTTTGTTAGATTTGTCACTTAATAAGTGCTCCTGATGGTGGTATGAACTGTATTCTATGGATTGCTAATGTTTGGTTTTTACCTTTGAGTTATAATGTTGATACTAAGGTATGGTTTTTTTGATATAACAGGCAATGAGCCCATGTCATCCATGCATCCATAAATTTCTATGGGCTCTCTTGGCTTGGAACTATGCAGTCCCTTTTTTTAATGATAAAACTATTAACAAATTGGTGACTAGGCATTTCTCAAACTGAGGAAGGACTCAAGGACTAAAAAGGGTGTGACTTTAAGGGGATTTGATGCATTTGTGCTGAACATTCTCTTGGGTGCTTAGATGTTTTCTTCTTTATTTTTCCTTACCATTCTAATGTTGCTCCATTATCAGGAAGCTGAGCCAATAAAAATATGTCTTTGCATGGTGTGTTTCTCATGCAACAAAAAAAAAATAGTGAGAATTTAAAGCACATCCCTTAGACACAATAATTATTTGGGCTACAAGCACTAGTTATGGAACTAAGCAAACACGTTCCCTCTAACTAGTGTCCTCTCTTGCTTCCTACTTTCCCCTTTCTCATTTTCTTGGAATGGTGGTGACTCTTTGGCAGAAGCATTCTTATTACTTCAAGTGGATGGATTGGCCAAGTGTATTAATGCAAAGTCACTAGATGTGGATTTTGAGGCTAGATTTGGAATGAGATCTACTCAGTTACATTAATCATACATACACAAGGGGCTATACACCACCTTGTTCTTGGGACTCAATTCCATTATCTTCTCCTCATCATTCTTTCTTCATTTTCCACCTCATTGCCAGCTGTATCAGTAGTTTATATTTTGGTTAATGCATTGTTTTATTTTTGGTGAATTCTTATGGTTAAGACTTTAACTCTTGCTCCCAAATGACATTTTTAGAGCCTACGAACTCTTTGAATGTTGGTTTTTCAAGGCATAAAGGGCATGAGCCTACTTTGGGGAGGATCCACTAGCATTCCTATTTGGTGCACCGGTTAACTTCTTTCCCTTAAACATTTCTACAATCAACATTTTTTTTATTCATTCCCATCTTTGACATCCATTTTATCGGTGTTGCTGTTGTTTATTTTTCTCAATCTTTCTTATTCCTTATATTTTTCCATTTTATTGCTATCAGAGGATCGCTCTTAGTCATCAGGGCCCTAGTCCAATTTTTTCAATTTTCCTAACCCCTACACCTTAGGTAGTCATCAATGTTATATCTCTAGAATCTGTATTAGGCATATCACAACTCAACTAATGGACCACTGAGGCAAGGTATCAACTGTATTGTGATTTACTTATCCTTGCTCATATGTGATTGTGTTGTGTGTGTAGATGGCAATCATACAGTAATGGACTGGATTTGGAGGAAACACTCAAGATGGACTGGTGCTGGAACAGTTGTGCAAGGAATAAGATTGATGGAATGACTATAGATGGATAATGGAAGGCGCAAACCTAGCATCTGTAGCAACACGTCTTCTTCTTTTCTCTCTCTCTCTCTTCTCTCGCAGCTGCCAAACAAGGCTAGATGTCAATTGTGTATAGTGTTCATTCTTGTAGTCATGAACACTAATATTGTCATGTATTGTAATGATTGATCTATTCACATGTCATCCCTTTCATCATTAGTTGTCATTCAAGTCAATAATCCCATACCTTCTCAATATTTTGTAAGGAACTCGAGGATGAGTTTTCATTCAGTCATGGGGCTATGATGAGCTGTGATATCACGTACATGATATCGTGTACTACCTCATCTTCTACAAATAAGAGGCGGCACCCTTTGTTCCAGGATAGTAAGACTTAGACCCTTAGCCAAACTCTTGCAGTTTCATTAGTCCAGAGTTAGAATAATTTCTGTGTGCTCCCAGTAGAAGTCATAGAGTGAACGGATCTTTATTCGAGTAATTTGTACTTGAGCACACATTTGTGTATGGAAATAAAGATGAACTTTATGATAAACCTTGCAGCATACAGATTAAGCTAAATAGTAATTAATTAGTGTTGAATTTTTAAATGCTTTTCTAGTTAATTAATATCTTTCTCATCTTTCAACCCTCTTAGTTAAATACACTCAGTACGACCGCTTCGAGCATGCGTATACTGCTTGGTAACCCAGTAACGATTAGCGTTTGGTAATCCTAGCAGTGTTGCACTAGTTCAGGATGTGTACAGCAAGTGGGAATGGCTACTAGTGTTAGGAACATTTAGAACTTAGTTAATCAATAGTTAGTGTAAGTTAGTCACTTAGTTCTCTCTACTTCTCTTTATTAGCATAAGACATAAGAAATATAAAAGATATAAAAAGTCATATACCTCAAGCTTACTTAACCATACAACCGTGACAATAAAAGTAAGTTTGGGAAGACAACGATTGATTAACCCTAAGTGTTCCATAAGGCGCATAAGCACTTAGTCCTTGGAGTTCGACTGGATCGCACATGAAATGCTCATAGTCGTATGGTTGAGTGTAGGGATACCTCACCACTCATCAAAATATGTGCTCCCTAATGGCCTCTTTCTCCTTCAGTTCATTCTTCAATCAAAAAATCATTTATGTGCATAATCTAGCCCTCTTCAAGCATTTCATTATGTTTACAACTTTTTTGACTCTCTAAGGATTCTAATTTCATGCTCAAACTCTTCATTTTTTGCCTAATTTTTATTGAGAAAAATTTTGATCACAGGCCCCATCGATGGGATTCTATCTATAGAACTAACTGTGTAGACAAGATCCCATCGATGTGGCTCAAAAATTCTCTATATAGTGGCCAATGCTTTGCAAAATTTTCACATTTACTCACAAACAAAGGGGGGTTTTGAAGTTTTTAGAGCCAAGAATCTTCCAGAGCTTGTAACTCTTAAACTGTTTGTCTGATTATCCTTGTTTTTCAATCCTGTAGCTACCAAAGGTAACCTTTCTGTTGTGAGGGCCACAAACCTTAGGTTTTTGATAAATTTTTTTTAATTTCTAACTCCTACAAAGGTTTACCTAATAAACTAACATTAAAATCATCAATTTATGAATGTTAAATCCTTCCAACAAACTCTGGTGACCTTATTTATTAAAATAATGTCAAAATAACATTAAAATAATTAATTTTCCATGGTCACAACTTGGCCAAGTGTAACTAACCAATGAGATAAGGTACCTAAACATTATAAGTTACACACCATAGGCTAATCCTTAGTTCTATTATGATCATAGATGACACCAAAGGGAAAGAACCCATAGGAAGGAGGACTATCCCAACCAAGAGACAAATGGCCAAGAACTAAAAGGGGCCAAGAATAGTCCCAAGAGCAAGCAACAAAAACCCATGCAACAGGACTTCTTTTAGAGGAGCCTAAAGTGGAGTATGTCAGACAAATTTCCAAAGTAGCTATGACTAAACAATTCCACCAAGATGATGCACCAGGGCCAAGACTGAACCTTGAGGTCACCTTAACGAAGGCCTGCCTCAATAAAATTTCATCTAAGTAGGTTTAAAAATCTGTACTTTAGTAACTAAACTTTAAAACCTTCTTGGAGTTCACTCCTAAAAAATTCAAAGCCCAATTGCAGACCTCTCCCATGTGGCCCACCGCCACTTCCAACAGGGAGTGGTACATGGGAGAGACCTATCTATTCTAGAATAATAGGGAGGCTGATGCCACAATTAAAATTAAGGACATAATTATGTCCTACTCAATGGAAGTAATCTCTCAGGCCCTTGGGTTGCCTAAAAATAGGGCCACTCTTGCTGAAATTCTGATGTAGGCAAAGCTAGACATCAAGAATGAATGGATATAGTGGTGCTATAGAGTGGATTGAAAGGAGTATGATGTGCTCACAACAATGAAACATGCTTATTCAAAATCACAACCTTTCACCTCAATCTAACAATGAGGCCTAGTAAAGTCATAGCCTTCTCCGCCTCATAGCCTTCTTTGCCTATGCATGTGTTGCTCTAAGTAGAAGATTCTCTATCAGCCTTCCACAATTAATCTATCTAGAGATAGAAAATTTCTTCAAGGATAATTAACATGAAAGGAAGACACTCCCCTTTCCATGCCTCATTAGAAAATTATGCAAAAGGGAAGGCATAGCCCACTACACTAATGATGCAATTCGTCATGCTCCAACCACTTCCTAAGTAGAAATGATGAAGGACAAAGTGCTTACAAAAGTAGTCCAAGAAGAGAAGCAACAACCACCACCTCCACCATGCACTCATGAATTAATGTCGGAGTCCCATGCTACCATTAAGTGCATGCGTTAACTCTATGAGTAGCTCTTGTAATAGTAGTAGTAGCATGAAGGAATGAGTGGTGGTGATCCATCTATGTACTAGACATTTATGCACTTAGAGATGTGCAAATGTTAGTAGACACTATCAGTAGAAGATTAAGTGTAGCCTAGCATGAGGAATTGCTAGATGAACTTGTGGGAATCAAACAACTAATTCTAGGTGTCTTTGACCTTTCAGATACCATCATTGCTACCCAGTCAGAGCTACTAGAGGTAAGGGGAAAATGCATCATCATGGAGGAGCAACTTGAACTAGCTAGAGTAGAAACCAATGCTTGGATATAGAAGTTACTGAATTAAGAGCTTGTCTCATTGATTATGCACTACTTAGCTAAGAAATTACATGAGATAAAGCTTTTCAATAGCTTCAATCCAAACTTAAAGAGGCGAGTACACCATGGCTCCAACAAGGAGGCAATGTCTAGCAACCTATCTTTGATGGGCTGAACAAATACAATAAGGCTAAAATTAGCATGAAAGAGCTATAGATCAAGGAAATGACTAAGTACATGGAGCTCACTAACCTCTGAAATTAAAACCTAACAATGCTGACTACTAGAAGGCCATTTTCAGAGTTGGAGAAGTAGGTGGCTAGCTCATACTTGTTGTACAAGGAAACGTTCAAACATTACAAAGAGGCCAAGCAGAAGCTTGAGGTTGCAACTGCTAAACTCAATGTTCTCAAGGTGAAGTTCACTGATAAGAGATCAATAGCTGAGAACCTAGCCATAAGAATGAATGACTATCAAGAGCTACAAAATGCATTGAGGGCATTTGACATCGAACACAAATAGTTCACTACCTAGTTTATTAACATGAAGGAGCTATTCCCCATAATGCCATGTCCATGGGATATTCGTATTCCTACCCAAATTAGAGAAGCAACATGGATCATGAATGATCCTTGAAGTAGAACAACCACAACCACAACCTTAGCAACTACATGTACCCAAAGAAAGAGAAGATCCTTCAGAACCTTAGTAGCCTTCACTACCTAGGACTATCTAATTTTCCTCCTTGTTTTCAAGTCATTAGAGGAGCTGTGTTATCATTTCTTGTCATGGTGTTCAATTTGTGGTCTAGAACACCAAATTTTTGTAATGATTGTAAATCAGTATACTTGGGTAGTTAGTTTTTGTTTTGTTAGCTTGTGTGTCTATAGTTAGTTAATAATTTCATACCTTCCCAACATTTTATAAAGAAATTTTTCATCTTGTTCACTTAAGGATGAGTTTTCATTTAGTCATTGGGGTATCATGAGCCATGCATCATTGCCCTACATTAATAAGATGTTGTCAATGTAACCCTATCAACATAGGATTTGCCCCATTGACAAGACCCCATCAATGTGGCACCCTGCCATCGCCTGTAAATGTATGCCTACCCACCACATTTATGGCACTTCTTCCATTAGTTGTACTGAAGCTCTTGCAGTTTATTTTATCTAGCTTAGAATATTTTCTATGTGCCCATAGTATGAGTCAAAAGAGTATATAGATCTTTATTCAAGCACTGATGTGAGCACCTCATTGTGAACAACAATAAGGATGAGCTTTTCTAATCAAACCTTGCAATACTTGGACTAGATTAATTGTTTCCATTATGCATTTATTATTCATGCACTTTACTTTAATGAATTTAATTAAATAATTAATATTAATTAAATAGTGAACATAAATACAACCACTTTGAGCATACACTTAATGCTTGGTAATCCCAATAGCACTTAACCCTTGGTAACTTAGTAGTGCTATAACATGTTTAGGATGTGTACAGAAAGTATAAATGGATGCTTATGTTAGGATTAGTTAAATATTAGCTTGTTATTAGACTAGTTACGCATTTAATTACTTTATTCTTGTTCCTAGGTGACTTAAATCATAAAACATAAAATGATAGAAATTAGATGCCTCAATCACACTTATCCATACACTTGTACTTTGCAAGTGGAACTAAGAAGACAATGATTGCAATGGTTAGATTAACCTCCTAGAACCTAGTGTACTTAGAGAGCTAAAGTCTATGGAACTCAACTAGATTGCTTAGTGAATGTTAGTGATTTGTATGATTGGGCATAGAGTATACTCACTGCTTATCACTTAATTAAATAAGATTAATTAATACACATAAGTACCACCACCTTGAACATAACATTTATGCCTAGTAATCCTAGTAGTGCTAGAACTTGGTAACCCAACAGCATTACAATGCATTTAGGATGTGTACAGCAGGTGGGACTAGATGCTTATGTTTGGAAATAGCTTAAGGCATTAGATAGTTCATTAGATTAATTAATACTTAATTATCTTTGTTTTATACTTAGGCTAAAATAGATAAAATTATATGAATCACGTGCCTTGGTTACACATAATCATATGCTTGTACTTACACAAGTGGAACTAAGAAGCCAACGATCGCATCCTTAGGTTCACTGCCTAGATAATGTGCATTTAGAAAACTTAAGTCTACGGAATTCGACTATGGTTGGGTGTAGGGTGTACTCACCACCCATCAGAAATCAATTATGACTAATGATGAATTATGCAAGCTATGGATAATACAATGATATAGAATTCATATAGCCAACCAAAAATAAGTGAAACATAAGTACAATCTAAGATATATACTCTAGTTGGAATTTTATATAACTTAGCATTGCCCACCAAAATTGAACCCATGACTTGGAGCTTCCAAATCAAGTATCTTACCACTAAGTTAACACATTTTTAATGAAGGCATAATATAGGTTACAATTAGCACATTTATCATTTCTAATTGTGATGACTTATTTGAGAGCATTTGTATTGCCAATCTCATCATCAAGGAACAAAAAAAATTTGAATTGTTTAATGTGAACATCACTCATCATATGATCTTAAGTAAGAAAAATTTTAATGTACTTGATGAGTGGTTAAGTGATGACAATCAAGTTTTTAGTTGTTAAAGAGTGAGTTAGATTCATGATACCTTATTTCAATAATATAGAGATATTTCCAACTTTTAGTAGTGTTTGTTAGTGTTAGATGCATTGTCGGATTCCATGAGAATTTTTATATAATTAGGAAATTTTACATAATTAATGGTTAAATGTCAAAACAAGCCCTCTATGGATTCCATTTGAAAATGCCTAGTGAATCTAAAAATTCGAGGTTATTGATGTTATACAACAATGTACCTTCACTACTATACACTAACATAGGTGTGTTAATGAATAACATGAAACCTTAACAGAATAAACTACAAATACTAGGGAGGTCATTATGTTTTCATATTTAATTTTTTCTTATTTTGAAATATAGTTCTTGTTGTGTAAAAGCTCCTCTTGAATGCTAAGTATACTTTCTACCTTTTTCTTTAGGTTGGAACCAATTAGTTTAAATAGAATTAAGTACTTTAATCATAGTAAATCATCATCAAATTTCTTGCTCACTTTAATTGTAAGTCCATTATAGATGGGATAAAGGCATTGGGATGATTATGATATGTTGCAATGCATGTATTAATTCTTATCTCACAAAGTGTCACAATGATAGGTAATTGAAGTCAGTAGCTCATTATCTTCTTAGGTAACAAGTTACTAGTTTGAGTCATACTTGAGACATCATTAACAATGAGGTGTTAGCCTAGTGGTAAGACTCTTGATTTGAAAGCTCCAAGTTATGGATTTGATTCTTGTAGGTAATGTTGAGTTATAAAGTTTTAATTAGACTATATATCTTAGCATGCACTTATATTACAATTATATTCCTCTATAATTCTTCTAAATTATTATGTTTGGATTTATGTCTTGGGGTGTATTTATAGTCATTCTTTAAGTTTCAACACCTCCATTATCTCACAAAGCATTTGATTTTAATTAAAGGGTGCAACTTCCATTTTTCAAATTACAAGTTCAATCCCATGGATAACTACGAGGATACAAATGCATCTTGAAAAATAGTTAATTCTGATATATTTTTAATTTTTATCTATTAGTAAAAATAAAATAAATTAAATCTAACTTGTTACTTATGTGCACTAAGACCCTCATGGATCTATTGAATCACAGTAGTTTAGATATTCCGTTTATAGACTTATTTTTTGTAACTCAACATTGCCTACTAGAATCTATGAACCAAATTTTTCATGCAAAGGAGGGAGGAGGGGTGGGGGGCATTTTTTGGAACCTATGACCTAGGGTTACAAGGCCAAGAGCCTTACCACTAGATTAACACCTTATTGTTTAAATTTTTTATGATATGACTCTTGCCACTAAGCTAATACCTCATTTAGTTTATAAAATAAAAATATAAAAATGTGTTTAATTTCATCCTAGGTATATACTAGTATTATATATGTCATAAGTTGAAATTTTCTGGATTTCATCTAATCCTTGCTTAGCTTGGGTTATGAATTTTGTGTAAAAATAATAAAAAATTATATAGTTATTTGAAAATACTAAGCCTCAAAAGTTAAAGACTATAAATTCTACTAAAACCCTAGAAGATAAAGCTCACATATTAGTAAAAGCTAATATAACTTGATTTCATCTTGCTCAACTTTGTTACTAGTGTTAGTTTTTGCTTAACTTGGGTCACACACTTTGTCAAAAGCATCTGGGCCTATTTCTTTTTTAAGTGTGGTCAATTAGTTGAATGGGTTACTTTTTGCAATAAAAATTACAATATAATATTTAGTCTTAATGTAGTAAACTACTCTCATTGGGGCAACCACTCTATGCTTGCCTTGAAAATAACAAATTTTGTTAGTTGACATCCCTAGTGGATCAATTAAATGTCAAAGACATGACATTTTTAAAATATGTATAACCAAAACATCTAACAACAATATTAATCAATTTGAAAATAAGCAAAGGACTAAGATCTACAAGAAATGTTTCAATTCCAATCTAAACTTGCTTTGGCCAATATGTATAAGTGTCAAAACCCAAAACAATGTGATTATAATTACATCCTAAGATATACAGCAAATGTGATACAGTAGAAGAATTACAAAGAAATCTAATGAGGCTTTAGCTGGTTGAGGAATTGTAGCTCAATCATACATTCTTTTAGGGATAGTAGTTGACATTTATTATATACTTTTTTGTGATATGAAGTTGATTGTCATGCCTGAGATTTATAACACTAATTGTGAAGTGTGTGCCATTATTTAAAGGTTAAGTAGTCAAGCTTTATAAAGGATCAACTAGAGGCTCAATGCTCATTCCACCAACGTAGGGTCCTAGGAGGATTGGTGGATGAGTGAAAATCTACCCTCTTTCATGATTTTTATGTGATTTTATTTTGCCATACTATGGAAAGGTGCTTGACTTTGTCTAGTGACTTTCATTACAATGACTCAAGTATTTTTACGTGCATCAATAAACATTGAATTTTAATATAAAAAACATGAAAAGAAAGTATTTTTGATGTTTGTTGAAACGTAGAAAAGTGCCATTATAAAATGCTTTTTTTTTTATAATCCTTAATAAGGACTACACATTATGTGACTCCAAGGTAATATTATAAGTTTGCAATAGTATCTTAGTTTTTATTTAAATACTTTAAATAACTTTAGCTCCCGGTACTTATTTTAAAAAATCCTACAAGTAAAATAGTACCACACTAGCACGAGGACTTCACTATGCAAATGATCTAAGCACTTCCATTTCTTTCTAGTGCGTGTAGAGTAAATGTAAATATTGCTGGGACAAATATTCTCCACTGTATAGCTTAAAAGCATCGTAACTTTGGCTTGGTGCTCAAGCTTAAAATTACTGTATATATCATAAGTAGAGTCGAAGCAAATGAAGTTAAAATGAAATCATTTAAAATGGCATAGATAGAGGGTATGTGTGCCGTGGAGGACGCATGAAACTAAGCATGGGCTCTTGAATCCCAAACCATAATTTTAGAGCATTTGCTCGCTCGGTTCGTTGGATCTTGCAGTGGATATCAAAATATCATATTCAATAGATTGTATTAGGAGGGCAAGAAAAATCACTCTCTGTCGCTTTGGCCTAGTGGTTAAGGCGTGTGCCTGCTAAGTACATGGGGTTTCCCCGCGAGAGTTCGAATCTCTCAGGCGACGTTGATTACATTTCTTTTATCATTTCTATAAATAGAGAAAATGCGGGCACCGTTATCAAGTTCTGAAACCTTAGTCGTAAAAATTAGAATGTACAGCCTGAAATGGTTGCCAAATTACTCTTTTATCCCAGGATTTTCTTTTTATCCAACAACGAGAATTACAAGAAGTGTAATAGAGAATTAGAGTATATTAGCTGCACAATATTCAGAATTAATATATTAGTTATGTAATGTATAATTACATAATATTAGCAATACAATAGTCATAGTTAATATAGAAAATTTGTAAAATAAAGTGAGAAAGAAACAAAAGGCAAAAACATAAAAGCATCTTTTCACATCTTCGAAACATAGAGATATTTAGAGAGATTACAAGCCAATGTTTATCAAGCCAGCATCTATATAATAAATCATATACAAAGACCTCTAGCTCTCAACTCACTACAATAAAAATCCTAACATGAAATTACAGTAATTAAAAAATCAACACAATTTCAAAGTATGTAAAACAACTTTTAGATATATAAAATAATAATATTTTTAAAACCATCATAGGCATCTAAAAAACTCAACTTAATATTTTAGAAAAAGAAAGTTCAACTCAAGTCAATTCCATAAGTTGGCTTTACATCTCTAACACCTTTACCTAAGTATTGTAGCAACAAGGTTTGTTGTATTTAGAATGATAATGCATGCCCCTTTTTGTTCTTATTCCTCTAAAGCAAATTGACAATGGAAGTCATTTTGAGTGCTGTTTATGGGTAAAAACTTTCTCAATTCAATGCTTCTTTTGCATTAGCATAAGGGTTTGCTTCTTCTGAGAAGCACGTTGCTTCAACATCTCTCCCTAAGCTACATTTGTGTAGAGGTGACTTGTCCCACATCAAGCAAAAGGAGTAGATTGCTTTAAATGTCAAAAGGCTTATGTGGATGGTTGTGATGTTGTGTCTTCTTGGTAAGTGGGGTGTGCTTTGGTAAGAGTTGTGATTGTAGACCAACTCTTTGTGCAAACATTGACAAAGCACAAGAATGAATTGGTGTATAGGTAATGAACATAATAAAAAAAAAAGAATTAACTTCTATTAGAATCAATAAATAGTACACGGAAAATGCCTAGATTTATAGGTGATGATCAAGTGCATGATTAAAGCTTATAAAGAGCAATGGGAGGCTCATGCAAGAGCAAAACAACAATTAACTTGCATGATGTTTTTTGTACCATAATAATGAAGATGCTAGATTGATACTCAATCTAATGCTTGGCATACTATGGTAAGTAGTCAAATCTTCCTTAATGTGGAATTTTTATTCTAAATATTTTAAAGTCTATCATATATTTCTATTGTCTCCAAAGATTGATGAAGCTAATCACAAATATGATACCAAACCTCATCTTCATTTGGAATTTTTGGTACTCTTCCTAACCAAGAGACTTTGTCATGATATCTTCAACTTGCTCTTTTGTGGAAATTGCTACTCGATCTATGACATGTCTTTGCATAAGTTCTCTAACTTTATAGACCTTTACACAAATTTTTTTTATTCTATTATACATCAAATATTGTACTATATTAATGGTAGCATGATTGTCTACATATAATTTAGTGCTTTCTTTTTATGGTATCCTAATAATTTCAAGAAGTTTTCTTAACCATACAATTTCTTTGCTAGTTTCCTATGTTGTTGTATACTCAACTTCATCTAAAAAGGTTGTCATTATATTTTGCTTCTTTGAGTTCTATAAAATAGGTGATGAACCTAAATATGTGACATATTATGATGTAGAGTAGGATGCTATCTCATCTCCTGCAAAATATGGATTAGAACAAGCCTTCAATCTCAATTCTACATTTTTCTTATACATAAGACTTAAGTCTTGTGTTTTGTTCGGGTATCTCAAAATATGTAAGTCTACATCCATGTATCTTTTATATAATGTTTGCATATATCTAGCGAGAATATTACATAGTTAATTTCAAGTCATGTGGAAGTTAAATATATGAAACTACCAACCAATCTTCGACATTTTGTAGCATCCACCAATTTGAAATCTTCATTTAAACATAACTGCATTCCTTGGAACATTAGAATGATGACTCGATGAACATTTGTCATGATAAAGGTGAACACAAAAGGGAGAAGAAAAGATTGGAAAAATAATTCTTTCACTTTCTCATTCATCTTGAATCAACAATTACAACAATTTATAGGGAAGAATTACAATAGGAAATCTACTATATAAGGAACAAGAAATCTAGAAAATAACTAATAGAAATTGATTTAGAGAATCAACTAATTTTGGTAAGTTGATCCAAAAAATTAGGCCCTAATTGATTGAGCTTTATTCTAACTTTTGAACACTCCCCCTCAAGCTAGTGAATAGATATCTATCATTCCTAGCTTGCTAAAAAAAGAATTAAAGCTTGGTTTGCATAAGACCTTCATGAGAATATTAGCTTCTTACATCTTGGTAGAAATGTAAGATAGAGCAATTGTTCCATTGTCAACTTCATTTTTTATGAAATTCTTGTCAATTCTTACATGCTTCATACGATCATGCTAGATTGGGTTTTGGATGATATTGATGGTAGACTTACTATTGCTAAAAAACCTCATTGGACCACTTTGGGGTATCTTGAGATCTTCCATTATAGCCAAATGAGTTTTTGCTAAACTCACTTTAGAGTTTATTTTGCTAAACAACAAATTGTTTTTTGCTTCTCCATGTAACTAAGTTTCCCTAGACCTTGGTACAATACCCTATAGTAGACTTGCTATCTTCCACAGCCCTAGCCCAATTTGCATCAACAAAACCAACAATGTTCCTTTCACTACACTTCTTGAACAATAGTCCCTTCCCTAGGCATCCATTTAGATACCTTAGAATTTGATTTATAGCATCATGGTGTCTCATTGTAGGAGCATGCATGAATTGGCTAACAATACTTATGTTGAAAGCAATATCTAACCTAGTGAGAGATAAATAGATGAGTTTACCAACCAAGTGTTCATAGCTTTCTCAATTTACATGAGGATCTTCTTTAGAAGTCTTCTATTTTAAGTTTCATTCCAATGGAGTCCTTGCTGGTCTACATCTCATCTTGCTAGTCTCTTTGAGTAAATCCATGATATATTTCCTTTGTGAGATGAAAATCCCTTTCTTACTTCTAGAAATTTCCATTCCCAAAAAATACTTTAGTGGACCAAGATCTTTGACTCTGAACTCTACTTGAAGCTTCCTTTTGAGATCTTCAACCTCATGATCATCATCTCCTATAATTACTATATCATTGACATAAACAATAAGGATTGATCTTTTACCATGCTTCCCTTTTTTAACAAATACAGTATGATCAACTTGTCCTTGCTCATATCCAGGTTGCTTCATCACACCATTAAATTGGGTAAACTAGGCTTAGGGAGATTGTTTGATTCTATAGAGAAACTTATTTAATCTACATACTTTACTCATACCTTCTTGAGATTCAAAACCAGGTGGTATCCTCATGTAAACTTCTTCTTCCAATGTACAATTTAGAAAGGCATTTTTGATGTCGAGTTGATATAGCCCCTAATCCATATTTATAGCTAAAGATAATAAAACCCTAATAAAATTGAGTTTTGCTACAAGAGCACATATTTTTACATAGTCTATCCCATACATTTGGGTAAACCCTTGTGCCACAAGTCTAGCCTTGTATCTTTCAATGTTGCCATCAGGACCATACTTGCTAGTAAAGATCCATTTTCTTAGCACAAGTTTCTTCCCTTAAGGTAGGTGGACTATTTCCCATGTTTCATTGTTTCTAAAGCCTTCATTTCCTCCATCATAGCTTCCTTCCATATGGAATCTTCAAAATCCTCAAAGATATCCCTTGGAACTTGTGTCTCATCAACCTTTGAAAGAAATGCCTTGTAATTACATGATAACTTGGAGTATGTGAGATAATTAGAAATGGGATATTTTACACATGATCTCATCCCTTTTCTAACTACAATCAGAAGACCCAAGTCATTAATTTCTTCATTATCATTCACCACCTCAAACTATTACTATGTACCTCCATCACTTGGGTCTATTAACGATTTGGGCTCTTAGTTTTGTTGAGGAGCTTATGGCTATCTAGGATATCCTAGAATTGGTTTTGGGTGTGATTCTCCCCCTAGATTGGAATTTGACTCTTGGACTGATTCAACATGAGATGTGACATGATTTTCTAATGAGAACTTGGGCATAGCAATTGGTAGGAATATGATTGAATCTTAGTGTTACTCTTTTGTAGGTTAATTCTCCCCCTAAAGAGTAGCATTGGGATAAAAGAGTTGGTGTTCAAGAAATGTGACATCACATGATACAAAAGAACATTTTAAAGGATGGTAGTAGCATTTATGCCCTTTCTGTATAGGAGAATATACACTTGAGGGTTTTTGGATCAAGTTTCCCATGATTTGGTTAAGCATTATGTACATATACGATACATCCACAAACACAAGGTGGAAGAGTGTTGAGAATTCATGTAGAAGGAAAGGCTATTAAGAGAAGACTTGGTGGAGTTTGGTATTGAAAATTTTTAGATGGTACTTGATTAATGAGATATGTAGAGGTAAGAACAGCTTCTCCCTAGAAGGATTAAGGAACATAGCTAGTAAATATAATTGATTGAGCTACCTTTAGAAGAGTGATGAGACGCGACATGCACAGTGCCGCGATATCGCGGTCTGCCGCCATATCTATAAATAAGAGGCGGCACTCCCCTTATTTCCCAATCCTGGCTAGAAGTAGCGAAGCTCTGGCAGATTGATCACTCTAGAGTTAGATTTTTTCCCATGTGCCCGCAGTAGGAGTCCTAGAGTGAACGACTCTTTATTCGAGCAGCTTGTAACCTGAACCCAAGTTGTGTACGACAATAAAGAAGAACTTGATTGGATAAACCTTGCAGCACGTGGTTTTATTTATTGTTATTTATTTACTGCTTTCCTAGTGCGCACAAGTACGACTTGATTCGAGCATCTACGGATGTGTACGGCTAATCAAGGAGTCGGCTGCTTGTCGCAACGCGTGAGTACGACTTAACTACGAGCATTGGCTACTTGGTAACCTAGTAGCAGATTCCAGGATCTGCGCTTGGTAATCCCAGTAGTAGTCCAATGTGTACGGCTAGTTGAGGAATCGGCTGCTCATCGCTAGGCTAGAACATGTGATAAGTACGACTTAGTTACGAGCACCCACGGGTGTGTACGGCTAGCTAAGGAATCGGCTGCTTATCACACTTAAGCTAAATAGGTGCCTCAGTACGACCACTTCGAGCACTTGCGTTACGTGTGGTGATCCCAGTAACGATTAGCGTTTGGTAAGCCACAGTTGCATAGTTCAGGGTGTGTCCGGTAAGTGGGAACGGATGCTGACGCTAGTTAATTTAGACTTAGGACATTAGTTAGAGTTAGCTTAGTTTCTCAACCCTTTCCTCTCATAGCTTAGAAGATAAACTGGAAAATACCAAAAAAATCACATACCTCAGACTTGCTTAACCATACACCGTGACACTTACAAGCAATCCTGGGAAGACAACGAACGATTAACCCCAAGTGTTTCTTGTGGTGTTAAGGCATTTAGTCTACAGAGTTCGACCGGATCGCGCGTGCACGCTCGTATTCATATGGTTGAGTGTGGGGGTAGCTCGCCACTCATCAAAGAGGTCTATTTTTTCATTTTACAACCCCATTTTGTTGAGGTGTATAGGCATAAGAACTTTGGTGAAAGATTCCATGCTTAAATATGCTTTAAACTCTTGAGAAAATTATTCTTTACCATTATCTAAATGAAGAATATGAATTGATTGGAAAAAATTTGTAATAAGCTCATGGAATTCTTTGAATAGTGACCTAACTTTAGATTTATCTCTCATTAGGTACACCCAACATACATGAGTGTGATCGTCTATGAAAGTTACAAACCAACATTCCCTAGTTAAATTTAGTACTTGTGAAGGACTCCACACATCATTGTGAACAAGATGAAATGGAATAGAAGGTTTATAAGGATGAGGAGGATGAGATGTTCAAATTTGTTTTGCATGAATACAATTATCACACTTGAAAGATGAAGGATCTTTATTAGTAAACATATGGGGACACAAATGCTTCAAATATGTAAAATTTGGGTGTCCTAGTCTTTTGTGCCAAAGCATTAACTCAGACTTATGAGTAGACTTAGTAGAGATAAATGAGGTTGTCTGGGATTCAAACTTTGATGGAGAACTAGTACCAATGAGATAATAGAGGTCATGTCACTCCTTAGCATTGCCAATCCTCCCCCCCAATGATAAATCCTAAAACTCACAATGAGAAGGAAAAAAGGTCACAACACTATTCAAGTCTTTGGTTAGCTTGCTAACCAAGAGAAAATTGCATTTTAAATTTGAAACATAAAGAACTAATTTCAAAATGAACCGAGGCACTTTTACATCTCCACGACCTATAGCTAATCTTGAGAAACCATCAACCATTGTGATTCTAATTTTATCAACATAGTCTTCATATGTACAAAATGATTCTAATAAATTGGTCATGTGGTTAGAGGCTCCCATATCTACGATGCAGCCATTTAAGAAGCACTTGTAGGACAATAAGGAAGAGACAAGGCTAGTATTACCTCATTAGATAGTAAGTGCAGTAGAAGCTTTAGGAGTAGCATTAGTTTCCTTGCTATTTTGGGAGACATTCAACAATTTCTAGAGTACATGTAGTTGTTCATCAATAAACACGTTTGAGGCAACCTTCATCTCATTTGATGATTTAGCCATGTATGTTGACTTGTTGTTTTGTAGTTGGCTTTGTGGTTTCTAATCCATAGGCTTTCCATATATATCCTAGCACATGTCCTTGGTGTGATAGGGCTTGTTATAATGCTTGCATCATAGTTGTTTATATTTTACCTTTTGGTTCCTTGAGTTACCTCCTTCACAATTTGCAACTAGAGTTGAACCATGGGACATAGCTTCAGTGGGTGAATTTTGAGAGTGCATCATCACTTTCTTTCTACTTTCTTCCCTCCTCACTTCTGCAAAAACTTCCTTCAAGGAGGGGAGTGGTTTAGTACCAAGTACTCATCCCCAAACTTCATCAAGATCTTTTTTAAGGCCCTATAAAAAATCAGAAATCCACTTTCATTTCATCATTTTGTTATACATGATCACGTCATCAGGAGATTTCCAAGATACATTGTGAAATACATCAATTTCTTGCCATAGTTCTAAGAGAGTATTGAAATATTCAGTGATTATTATGTTACCTTGTCGAGTACTGCAAATTAGACTTCAAAGCTTTGTAAGATGTTTTCAAGGTCTGAATACATCTCTTTTATGATATCCTAGATCTCCTTGGCTATTTGATAAAATAGATACAACTTTTCGATTTTGGGCTCCATTGAATTGATTAGCCAAGCCATCACCGTTAAGTTTTCCACCTTTCATTCACTGTACATGGAAAAAATTTCTTCAAGCATGGTAGTTGCTTCTATTAGGGAGCCCATTTCCCCCTCCCTTTAATCATTAGTAGAATTAGTTGATATCATTCATAGAAATTATTTCCATTTAGTTGGTGTATGGTGATTTGAAGAGAATGATTTTCAGTTTGAAAGACAGAAAGGAATAAGGATGGAGTTGAGATAGTCATAATCAAGGAGGATTCTATTGTAGAAAATTTAGGTGTTGTGCTCACCATCTTGGTTTGCCAATTGGGTTCTCACACTAGTGAAAGAACTAGCCCTAATACCATGAACAAAAAGGAGAGAAGAAAATATTGGAAAAATAATTCTCTCACTCTCTCATTCATCTTGAATTAACAATTATAGTAGTTTATAGGAAAGAATTACAATAGGAAATCTACTAAATAAGGAATAAGAAATCTAGAAAATAACTAATAGTTATTGATGGTAAAAATTGATTTAGAGAATCAACTAATTTTGGTAAGTTGAACCACAAAATCAAGCCCTAATTGATCAGGATTTATTCTACCTTTCTAAGAAAAGGTTTCTATGAGATCTTTAAGATACTTCCTTTGTGTAACATCATTATTTAATTACAAAATTTCACCACCAAGGAAAAATGTTGATAGTCCAACATTTAAGATCTTAAAAAGTATGGCTAGATCTTTTTTAAAGTGTTACACTTCTTATATATTACTTTAGTATTTAGCATATCATATACAAAGATTTTGACATAGGCCACATTATTTCCATCTTTTTTAATGAAGAGGGTAATAATAATATCTTGATTGTTGCAAGATTGAAACCTATGGAGTTCATATATGCTAAGACTTTGATGTACCATGCTCTTGGTGTTTTTTAAATCTCATAGAAAGAGTTCTTCAACAAAAAAAATCTTTCCTCTTATCCAAGTATATCAAAGTCCTTTAATTAAAACATATAGATCTCTTCTTCAAGGTTACCATTTAGAAATGTTATTTCACATCCAGGTAATAAAGTTTCCATCTATTGTATGGTGAAAGTATCACCCATGTTTGAATAGTTTCTCATTATGTAACATCCTATCCCATATTAAGGACAGAATTGTATCATTAACAATGTAACTAACCTTCGAAAGAAGGTGTGTCTCATTATAAGGAATTGTAACTATTCATGGTATATCTTGGGGATGGGTTAGATTTGTGAAATTTAAGGTTGTGTCTTAGAGGTTGTATTAAACATATAGTTGCATAACCAGATTAACAAGCGATGAGAGTTGGATGAAGCAAAATAAGAAGGGATTGATCACCCCTTTGGTCTTATGACCTAACCATGGTGACAATGTTGGATTGTCTTAAGGGTCTTATGTGTCATAGGAAGATAACCTAGGATCAACAACAGTGTATTCAAATAAATTTCATTAATAAAGTCCATTGTTTATTTTCTTTTTCCATTTCATTATCTTGCCATTACTTTTATGTTCTAACACATGGTTCAAATTATTTTGACATTAAGCAACAATTATATGCAATAAATGATTGTATTTCTTAACATTCAAGAACTGGATGTCACATTTGTTATTAGAGTAAACCATGGTTCAAGAGCCAAAAGTGGATTGAATAAAGAAAAAGTAATTGATGTTCTTTTATTAATAAAAAATGGAGTACATAAATAAAGAAGATGGGATATGGAAACGTGTAAACATGGATGACATAGGTTGAATTAAACATCCAACTTAAAAGACTAAAGGAGATCCTTGGCAATTTTTGCTTGAGCCACTTGCTCTTTCTTAGTAGCATCATCTTTTTCAAGTACATCTTAATGTCCAAACAATTGCATCATCTTTTTCAAGTACATCTTAATGTATAAACAATCCATCATAGAGTTTTTCAATGTACTTAGTGGCACTCTTTGCAATGACCTTCACCTTGGTAGCTTTTTCAAGTTCCAATTTCAATAAGTTAATTTAAAGTGTCCATTGTGCCACATCCTCCTACCATTATTTCTCATTCCTTTACATGCACAAGATAAGGGTAGTAAGTAAAAAAAAAAGAGAGCAAAAAGAAAAAGAAAAACAATAAGAATTCACTACTTACATGAAGTCTATTAATTTTAATGTGGAGGATATGTTCATGATGTAGCAAGTGTTGGACTAAGCAAGTAGCACTTTCTAGTTCCCTGAAAATCTATTCAAGATTCTTGGTGATCTTTGAAACATCCTTGGGAACTTCTAGAAATGTAAAGAAATCATCAAATTGCACTAATTCATAATCACCTTTGAAGCCACAAGACTTATACTCTCATAGAGGATATAACTTTTCATGAACAAAGTGTAGAGTATTCTTAGCAATTTGATCACTAATATTATGAAGAAGAATAGATTCTTCCTCTATAACAGCTATCATTTGTCCTATAGAATAGGACCAAGTTTTGATGATAACCAAAGAAATCACATTGATGGAAAGGGATTCAAAAGAATGGAACATTGCTGTAGTTTGTGGATCCCTAAATAGAATTGAACTTTTCACTAGAGTCACCTATGGAGAGTGTACCTATGGAGATTTTAGGGGTGGTGTAGTAGCCCACTTAGATCCAAACTTATGTGGGGATTCCCTTCCCAACTCTTGAATAAAGTATTCTTAGCTCAAGGATATGTGCAACATAGAATGTGAAAATAACATTAAAAAGGAAGGTATTTGAAACCTGATAAACAATAAGTAGTTTGAATTTACATATGTTTCTTTTTTCTTTTATTTACCACTCAATCCCTATCCACTTGAATCTTGTCTAGTGTACTAATTTTGACTAAAATTAGTGATATATATATGATGATGATGATGATGGACCTTGAAACTTGGTTTCGTTGCCTCTACTTCATCTATCCTTGGACTTTCTTCCCTAGAACCTCTCCCTAATTCAGTTTATAGGCCATTTACACTAGCACATGAATACCATGGAAAAAATAATTAATAAATAAGAAGAGGTAGATCTTTTTTTATTTTTAGTTTCTTCAAATCTTCTTCGATCATATTTTTCCATGTCTTGTTTGGTCTTTCTTTTGATGGCTTTCTTGGAATAGTGATGCAAAAACCTTTGCATATAGGCTCATTGTGTGATCTTCTTTGCACATGTCCAAACTATTCAAGCTATCATTCTTATAGCTTATTTGAAGTAGATGCTACTCCAAGTCTTCCTCTAATGTCTATATTATGTAGTTTATCTTTTTTTCAGAATATTCAAAATCCATCAAAGTAATCACATTTCTACCATAATATTTTTTTGTTTATGTCTCCTTTGCATTGCCCAACGTTCAACATCATATAAGATATCATGCCTAATTGTTGTCCTACAAAATTTGCCCCTTAATTTTATTCATATTCTTCTATCACATAGAAGACCACTAGCTTGTCTTCATTTTGATCATCTTGCCTCAATTTTGTTTTTAATATCATTATCAATTTTACCATTTGATTAGAAGATTGATCCTAGGTAACAAAACTATTTGTAGTGAGGAACTTTTTTTCTTTGAATAATCACTTCTATTTCACTATTATTTATATTACCATTAAAAGTGCATCCTTTATATTTTTTCCTACTTCTACTAATTTTTAAGCCTTTTGATTCTAGATCATATCTCTACTTCTTCATTTTAGTTGCAATATTTTCTTGAGATGTATCCACTAAGACAATATCATTTGCAAATAGCATACATCAAGGAATTTCATCTTGCATTTCCTTTATTAATTCATCCATAATAATAGCAAATAAGTACATGCTAAGTGTAGACCCTTGATGTAGACCTATCATGATTGGAAAACTAGTTGTTATTCCACAAGATGTTCTAATTTTAGTGGTGGCTCCTTTATACATGTCTTGAATTACTTTAATATATTTATTAGGGATGTTTTTCCTTTGCAAGGCTCACCAAATAATATTTCTAGGCACTTTTTCATATGCTTTTTCCAAATCAATAAAGATCATATTTAGTTTTTCTCTATGTTTTCTAAATTTCTCTATTAGTTGTTGTATAAAAAAAAATGCTTCCATAGTAGATCTCCCTAGCATAAATTCAATTGATTTTCTAACACTATTGATTCAAGTTTGAGACAATGCTCCATGATTCTCTCCCAAAGCTTTATAGTATGGCTCATTAACTTAATCCCTATATATTTTGCACAATTTTATACATCTTCTTTATTTTTGTAAATGGGAAAAACAAAGCTTTTTTTTGCAATTGTTGGATATTTCTCCATCCTTCAAAATTTTGTTAAATAACTATATTAGCCAAGAAATTCCTGTATCTCCCAATGCTTTTTAAGCTTATATAGGAATGTTATCTAGTTCAATAGTTTTTTTTACCTTTAATATGGCTATCTTCACCTTAGAGAAGGAAAGTTCATTAACAAAATCAAAATTTGGTTCTTCTTCTTGGATGTATTTTTGAAATTTTTCATTTAATGATTTTTAAAAATGAAATTTTCACCTATCCAAAATGTTATTATCTTTTACCAAAATTTTGAAATTTTCTTCCTTGATGCATTTGGCATGATCAATGCCCTTACATTTCTTGTTTCTGATTTTTTCTAATTATAAATAGATTTTTCTCTTTTATTTATTTTTAATTTCTCATAAAAGCTATCCAAGGTCTTATTTTTGACTTTGTCTATTGCTACGGTTCCCTCCTTCTTCTCCACTTTGTATTTCAACTTGTTTTCTTGGCTACCACTTTGCTGCCATTTCTTAAACTATTTTTTCTTATTTTGGATAGCAGGTTACACTTCATCACTCCACCACCATGTCTCCTTTGGGATGTATTTTTTTGCCTTTTGTTTCCCTCAAAATGTTCTTTCCAATTTTTTGAGTATATCTTTCCATCTAGCCTCAAATTAAATTTGTAGAGCAATCCCAACTCTTAGTGCCTTTGTGAAGTAGTTGTTCTTTGAATAAGGTGATGTTATTTTCTTTTAAATTCCACCATTTTATGCATTTAGTCCCTTTTCTTGTGCTACATTTAAAGCTTTGTATAGCCAAATCCATGATCATTAGTTGGTGTTGAGTTGTAAGGCACTCTCCATGTATGACCATGAAGTCTTTACACATGGCATAGTCTATTTTTTGTAGTAAGAAATAATCAATTTTTGTTTTGTCCATATCACTCTTATATGTAATTAAATGTTCTAAATAAGTATTTGCAATTGCAAATTTAGAGGTGATTGCAAATTACAATAGTGAATCTCTCATATCATTGTGCTCTCTTAATCCTTGTCCTACATGAATATTGTCATATCTCATTTTCATAGATCCAAAATGACCATTAAAATCCCCTTCAATGAATATGTTTTTTTACTAGGAAATTTCTTAAGGTAATTGATACATGAAATCCTAAAAATCTTGCTTAATCAAAGTTTGTAGGTTAATTAGTAAAGAATATGCCTTGATGACATTAATGATCTTATTTCCAAGCACAATTTTGATGCCAATAATACAATCATCATCTTGATATACTTACACTACTTTATCTTTAATAGATTAATCAATGATGATGCCCACACCATTTTGCTAATTTTCTTTTCTTGAGTGGAAGAGTTTGTAACTATAGATTAAATCTTTAGCTTTCTCCCCTTTCCATCATATTATGGAGGCAATATNATTGATTTTTTGTTGGGATTTTTCACCTTGAAGGTTTTCCCTAGGGTAACTTTGTGTCTTTTTNTTTAGTAGTACAACCTCATAAGATTGGAGCTCAAGGAGAATTTACAAAGGAAGGAAGATGATTCTCAAGATTATGCTTTGAAAAAAATGTGGTGGTCTGGATGCTCCCTTTGAGCTCCTTATATATTGTCATGAAACCCAAATTAAAAATGGATAAGGTAGTTTATTTTGGTAGGGAAAGGTACAAAACCAATTATAACATAGACATGAATAAAAATAGAATAAGGCAGGGCAAAAATATCTTGAGAAAATCAAGGCATATTTTCCTTCATTCACCCTTACAATTCTCCCTCTTGAAGATAAAGCTACTTTAAAGAATAGTCCAAACCATTTTTAGGAAATCAAGTTAGAAGAAGACCATATGCTGATAGGCACCAGAGAAATGTTTCAGCAAAAGTTGACTTGGTGAGTACATTTGTAGGATTTTCTTTAGTTCAAAGGTTATTCAAAAGAATCCTTTGCTTTTTAATTTCCTTTCATATATAGTGATACTGTATTTCAATGTGCTTCATTCGAGTGTGAAAGGTTAGATTCTTGGAATGCTTATGGCACTTTAACTATCACAACCAATATTAATCAGAGTTTGAGTGATGTCAAGTTTACCTCTTAGCCTTTAGAGCCATATAGCCTCTCTACATGCAATGTTAGTAGCAACATATCTAGCTTCAGTGGTAGACTAAGCAATACAATATTGTTTCTAACTTTTCTAAGAAATGACATCACCAAAAAGATTAAACACATATCCACTAGAAGATTTCCTACTATCAATATCACTGCCTTAATCTGCATCAATGAAACCATGAAGTCCATTGGAATCATTTTTATAACAAATCCCATAATTTGAAGTACCATGAAGATATCAGAAGGCTTACTTCATTGCAATCTAGTGTTGTTTCCTGAGATTATACATATACCTACTAAGTTTTCCAATAATGATGAGTCATAAATTTGTTGGCTATGATATCGCACCCGTGACATCATGTACACGATATCGCAGATGCGATATCACAGCCTAGACGCGATATTTCGTACGCAATATCGCGGCCTACTTCCTCATCTATATATAAGAGGTAGGAAGATTTAGTAGGAGTCTTTTTGATTTTTGGAAGTTAAGTTAAGTAGTTTTGTAGAGACTCTTTTTCAATTTTTCTCTCAACCCTTTTCTCTTAGCGCATGCCCGTAGTGTGGTGATTGTAATTGTATGGCATCCTTATTCGAGTGTGACGTACTTGTACACACACATGACTGGAAATAAAGATCGAGATTACTTCATCATTGCAACATCCACTTAGCTTAATTATTTATTTAATTTTTATTTATTGCTTTCTTAGTTAATATCTCTTCACCCTTATCTCCTAGTAACGTGGAATGAGTACGACTTAATCACAAGCATTCAAGTGTGACTACTTGGTAACCCAGTAGCGTACTTAGGCCATGCGCTTGGTAATCCTAGTGGTAGTCATGCACGAGGTCCAAGATGTGTACAAATGGTTAAGGAACGGATGCTCATCGCACTTAGGCTAGTTAGATTCTCTCTCACATATACTCTCTTTTTTAGTTTAGTCGATATTATTTACCATCATACCTAGAAGTACCATTAGTATAGGAGCACATCATACACCTCACTCTAGACTAAACCATACGTGACAAAGTTAATATTAGTCCAGATGGGAAGAAAGCGAATTGCGATCTAAGAGTAACTATATAGATACCACAACTAGTCCGTTTGCGGAGTTCAACTAGATCGTGCGTGAAATGATCATATTCGTATGGTTGAGTGTAGGGGGTACCTCGCCACTCATCAAATAATATAAAAAACATTAGGTCTACTAGAGACTATTTCATACATTAAACTACCGATAGAACTAGCATATGGAATTTTAACCATGAGCTCTTTTTCTTCATTGGAATTTATGGTGGGGTCACCTATGAAGATTTTAGTGGTAGGGTAATAGCCCACTCAAACCCAGACTTATGTGAGGATTTCCTTCCCAACTCTTGAATAAAGTATTCTTAGCTAAAGAATATTTACAACATAAAATGTGGGAACAATACTAAAAAGAGAGGTAGTTTGAATTTACATATGGTTCTTTTTCCTTTTGTTTACCACTTGATCCCCATCTACTTGAATCTTATCTAGTGTGCTATTTCTGATTAAAATCAAAGATTGTGTGTGTGTGTGTGTGTGTGATGAACATTGAAACTTAGTTTTGTTGCCTCTACTTCATTCCTCCTTGGACTCGCTTTTCTAAAACCTCTCACTGATTTAATCTATAGCCTATAGTATACTAGCATATGGATACCATGCAAAAAAATAATTAATAAATAAGAAATATATAAATCATCATCCTAGCCTTGTCCCAATAAAATGGGGTTGGCTACATGATTCCTTTTTTGACATTCACCTCTATGAAGAGGTAGATCTTTGTTTATTTGTAGTTTCTTCAAATAATCTTTGATCATTTTTTCCATGTCTTCTTTGGTCTTTCTTTTGGTGGCTTTCCTAGAATAATGATGTAGCAACCTTTATGTATAGGCTCATTATGTGATCTTCTTTGCACAAGCCAAAACTATCTAAGCTGCTATAGTTGTACCTTATTTGAAATAGGTGCTACTTCAACTCTTCTTTTGATGTCTATATTATATAGTTTACCTCTTCTAGTGACATTCAACATCTATCAAAGCATTCATATTTCTACCACACTAATTTGTTATTCATGGCTCCTTGTATTGCCTAACATTTATCACCATATAAGATAGCATGCCTAATTATTGTCCCATCAAATTTTCCCTTTAATTTTATTAGTATTCTTCTATCACATAGAAGACCACTAGATTATCTCCATTTTAACCATGTTTTCTCAATTGTTTTTCTAATATCTTTTATCAATTTAACCATTTGATTGGAGGACTAATCCTAGGTAGTAAAACTATTTGTAGTGAGGGACTTTTTTTCTTTGAATAGTCACTTCTATTTCATCACTATTTATATTTTCTATAAAATTATATCCCCTATATTCTGTCTTACTTCTACTATTTTTTAAGCCTTTTGATTCTAGAGCATATATTCACTTCTCCATTTTAGCAGCAATATTTTCTTGAAATGTATCCACCAACACAATATGATGATTTTAGAGCCACATCTTCATTTTATCAGCAATGCTTTCTTGAGATGTATTCACCAACATAATATCATTTGCAAATAGCATAAACCAAGGAATTTCATTTTGTATTTCCTTTATTAATTGATCTATAATAATAGCAAATAAGTATAGGCTAAGTGCAAGCCCTTGATGTAGACCTACTATGATTGGAAAATTAGATGTTATTCCACAAGTTGGTCTACTTTTAGTGGTAGCTCCTTCATACATGTATTGAATCACTTTAATATATTTATCAAGGGTGTTTTTCCTTTGCAATGCTCATCAAATAATATTTTTAGGTACAATGTCATATAGTTTTTCCAAATCAATAAAGATAATATTTAGATTTTTTTCTATGTTTTCTAAATCTCTCCATCAATTGTCCTATAAAAAAAGCCTCCTATAGTAGATATCCTTGGCATAAATCCAATTGATTTTATGATATTCTTAATTCAAATAGAAGGTGATGCTCTATGATTCTTTCCCAAAGCTTTATAATATGACTCATTAACTCAATCCCTCTATAGTTTGCATAATTTTGTACATCTCCTTTATTTTTGTAAATGGAAACAACCAAGCTTTTTCTCCAATTTTTGGATATTTCTCTATCCTTCAAAATTTTATTAAATAATTATTTTATCCAATAATCTCCTGTATCTCCCAATGCTTTTCAAGATTCTATAGGAATGTTATCTAGTCTAATAGCTTTTCCATTTTTTATCTTTGATAAGGCTATCTTCACCTCAAAGAAAGAAATTTCATTAACTAAACCAAAAATTGGCTCTTCTTCTTGGATGTGTTCTCCTTGAAATTGTTCATTTAATAAATCCTAAAAATAATTTTCCCATCTATCCAAAATTTCATTGTCTTTTACCAAAATTCTAACATTTACTTCATTGATGCATTTGACATTATCAATGTCCTTACACTTCTTGTTTCTAATTTTTGCCATTATAAATATATCTTTCTCCTTTCTTTATTTCTAATTTTTTATAAAAGCTATCCAAGGCCTTATGTTGGGCTTTGGCTATTGTTATGGTTGCCTTCTTCTTTATCATTTTGTATATCAACCTATTTTCTTGGCTATCATTTTTCTTCCATTCCTTAAAGAATTTTTTTCTTATTTTGAATAGCATGTTACACTCCATCAATCCACCATCATGTTTTATTTTGGATGTATTCTTTCCAATTTTTTGAGTGTAACTTTCCATCTAGCCTCAAATTAAATTTGCAGCACAATCCCAATTCTAAGTACCTTCATGAAGTAGTTGTTCTTTGAATAAGGTGATGTTATTTTCTTTCAAATTCCACTATTTTATGCATTTATTCCCTTTTCTTATGCTTCATTTAAATCTTTGTATAGCTTAATCCATGATCATTAGTTGGTGCTGAGTTGCAAGGCACTCTCCAGGTATGACCTTGTAGTCTTTACACATGGCCCAATGTTTTTTTGCACAGTAAGAAATAATCAATTTTTATTTTATCCATGCCACTCTTGTATGTAATTAAATGTGCTTCTTAAAATAAGTATTTTCCATTATAATGTCATAGGTGATTGCAAATTGCAGTAGTAAGTCTCCCATATCATTATGCTCTCTAAATCATTGTCTAGCATGAATCTTTTCATACCTCATTTTCTTAGATCCAATAGGAACATTAAAATCCCCTCCAATGAATATTCTTTCTTACTAGGGAATTTCTTGAAGCACTCAATTCATGGAATCCTAAAAATCCTACTTAATGAAAGTTTCTAGGTCAATTTGTGAAGCATATACCTTGAGGACATTGATGATCTCATTTTCAAACATAATTTTGATGCCCATAATTCAATCATCATCTTGATATACATGTATCACTTTATATCTTTAACACATTAATTAATAATGATGCCCGCACTGTACTAACCTAAATCGTCGGTGCAAGGTTGGAAGGGAAAACAAACACTGAAAGATCGTCGGGCAGACACAGCTGACCCTGCCTTCATGTGAGGGCAAGCTCGAAAAGGAAATGAAGGAAGAGTGCCTTGGATGGTCTGCAAGAAAATCAACCAAGGACTTCCCCGAGCGTAAACTACAGCTTGCGCTAGGTTATCGTAAACTGACGTAGTGCGCATTAAATGTAAACAGAAATGTATGCAGAAAGTGTATTGCAAATGGAATGTAAATAGAATCATAAATAGAATGTAAGAAAAATGACATAAGTAGAACGTAAACTAAATATAAAATAGTGTAAATAGAAGTAATGGCTAGCAAAAAGAACTGTATTGTATTGCTTAGAAAATATATGCACCAATCAAAGCATAGCTACACGTGTGGATGGCAGGTCAAACGTTGAGCCCCGGGGTGATGTGATGTGATGATGTGATGAAGTGCTTGGATGCCAGGAGTCAAGTATGTCGAGCACCCAAGGATTGCTGGTTTGCTGTATGTTCTTCGAATTGCCAATGTCTCCAATTGCCCACCCTGATTTATGTGAATTGATAGGGTATTTATAGGGCTAGGCCAGGCTTAGGTGTAGAATTCAAGAATGGAATCAATGACTAGGAGATGAGAGGAAAGCGGATCTTGTGACATGTGTCCAATCGACAGCTGTATACGAGTTAGTCGTGTATGGGCAAACTACGTTTTTGACCAGGTACATTGCATCTTACAATTTGTGGGTTACTTAAGCCCATGAAAGTACATTTAATTTAGACCGTGAGGGCATGACAAGCCCACAAGTGAAGATTTACAATGAAATGTACAACAAGAGAAATTTGATCCTAGCTCTCTTGACCATGGATCAAGTGCTGTAGGATGTCGAGAGGTCGATTTGTGGCTGTTCGAGGTATCTCTGTTTGACCAGGGCTTCCAACATGAGTTGATGTTCCTTCAGTGTGAGTTGAGTTGAGCTTCAACTTGAGTTTCATCATGTTCATGCTACACTCATGCCTAGTGTGACCTTCAGTGTGAGTACCAACATCCCAACGTGCTAGCGTGTGTACACTACAGTGTACGTTGCACTCACGCCCAGCGTGACCTTTAGCGTGAGTAATATAAAAGACACTTTTTGACACCATTTTTTTTGAATTCTGAAGCCTAGATTTTTGAAGTGTGACTGCTACCTGCTTGTGTGTGATCTTGAGGTTGAAAACTAAGGTTGATGTGTGTTATTCTTGAGCCCTTTTTGGCAGGTCATGCTCCACTCATGCTGCAGTGTGACCACAGTGTGACCTACAGCATCACTTGCAAACACCTATGAAAACTTACAATTTGGAGATTCTAGAGGTTGAAGTCTAGAGGTTGTAGATGGTGAGCTCGAGGATGATTTGCTCCTTTAAAAATATAATTGTTTTGACCCGATTTGGAGGCTTTGAGAGTTGGTCACGCTGGACTCACCCTACAGTGTGACCACAATGTGCCCACAACATGCCCTTCATCTTTTGACTTGATTAAGTTGGTCACACTGGGGGCAAGCTAGTTTTGAGAGCGTTAGCAACCTACCTTGGGCAAGCTGGGTGTGAGCTTCATGGATTAGCCAAATTTTTCCTCTAGATGCACAAAAGGGCTTGAGTCGTTTTCAAAGTGTTTAGGTTGAAATTAGTGGTGTTTCATTGGCCCCTCTTTGTTGACATCTAGAGGAATCCACCTAAGAGACATTGACAAAGAAGTACAAAACACCATGAGCAATCAAGTACCAAGCATTTTCCATTGGCCCTTGGTTGGATGTCATCGCACCATGTCCAAAAGTACATGGGATCAGGGAAATGTAGTTTGAGATGCAAGGGGAGGGGATTGGTTGTAACTAGGGGAAGCCAGGAGTTGGTCAAGGGTGATAATTACTATTGGAATTGTGGGAGAGGAATGCTCTCACATGAACAAGTTATGTCATTGGTCTTTGTCAATAGCCGATTTTCAGCAGACTTGGAGCCAAGACATAGGAGGTGCGTTCTTTGGAGAAACAAGTCTCTTATAGAGTATTTGCGAGGCCCGTTGTAAATAGCCAAAGCCATGCAATGATGTGCAACATGGTCTCTTTGAGACACAAGTGTAGCTATTTTTCAAGACAATTGCCTTCTCGCCTGAGGCTTATATGAGAATAGCCAATAGTGTGAGGTTTATAATGTGAACGGGGTCATGAAGACCTTTTCCATGCATTTTTCTCTTTGACGTTTTTGTTCTTTTTCTTTTTTGTTTGTTTCTTCTTTTCTTTTGTCTTTTCTTTGTTTTTGTCTTTCTTTTTCTCTTTTACTTTTCTTTTATTTTTCTTTTTCTTGGTATTTTTGAAAGAGCTTGCTTTTTGTGTCATGCTTGTGTTTCAGTGCTGGCATTTTGCATCATGTACTATGTTCTGTGCTTTGCGTTGCAACTGCTTGGAGAGTCACAGTATGCAATAGTGTATTAAGAGTTTTGAGCTGAGTGGAATATATCCAGGGGTGTAATTGAATAGGATAATTGGGACATGATGGAAAAATAGGGGATGTATCAGGAGTTGGAAATGTACTTATGAATGCATTGATTAACCCAGTTACGTGCATTAGGAAGAATGTGATACCTTGTCATCATGATGAAGTGCATCTATGTATGAATGCCTCAGGAGTGTCATCCTGCAAACACAACTCTATGAAGACAAGAAAACCACAAATGGAATGGTTAGCTAAGCACTTTAAACAAGGAGATGGAGTCACCACGTGCAATTTTCAAAGAAAAATAGAATTATGAACAACATCAGCTTCATTAGTGTCCATGAGACAAATCATGCAGTAAGTCTTTGTGGAACATGTACAACCAATTGTAGCAACACATCTTTTCAAGTTTTTGCCTGGTCGTCGATGATGTCGCCAGTTTATAGGCTTAGCGGACTATTGTGGGTTAGTTTTATATCATAACCCTTTGGACGGTGCTAGTTTAGCATCGTAGTGGATGGTGCATTGCTAGTTTATAGTCATAGTGGACTGTGAAGAGGCAAACTAGTTTATAGTCTTAGTGGACTCTAGATGCTAGTTTCACGTCATGGCAGGTAGATGTGGTAGTTTAATGTCTTATTAGACAAAGCTTTGTGGTATCAGTTTTAAGTCATGATGCCAGAACTATTCTATGCCAGTTTATAGTCATATCGAACTGATGCTTACCTTGCTTGTGTAAAGTGTGATACTACATGCATGGTCATGCTACATGCTTGTGAGATCCTGCAAAAATCAACTAGGAAGAAAACAACATCAAGCGACACCTTCCATACATAGAGTGAGAATGTATGAATGAATGAAAAGCAATGTAAAAAGTGATAGTTTTAGGCCATCTCGGGCCGTATGCTAGTTTAAGGCCTTTTCGAGCCATGTATTTTTGTAGTTTTATGTTTTTATGTTTGATTTTTTTCAAATGCAATGTGTAAACTAAGTTGACTAATGTGTAAACAAAGCAAAATGCGTGATCTAAGTGAGCGGGAAAAATGTAAATGCATAGGCTAGTGCAATGTAAACAAAAGTCAAAAATGCATGTTAGAGGGGTAGGCAGAAGGTAGGCAAGAATCTAGCACATTTTTAGCCAAGGGAGAGTCTTGGTCATGTAGTTGCTTCCTAACTAGGCATGGATTAGGGAGCATGCAAGGTTTAGGGTCCTCTAGGGGGCTGTCAGCTTCAACCACCCGTTCGAGTGTGTTAGCTTCAAGCATTGCATTGGTTACTGTAGGTGTACCACCAAGAAACTCTTCTTCCAAAACTTGCACCATGTCTATGTCATGGATAGTCGAAGAGGAAATGTTATCACTATGGATGATAACTTGACCACCTTTGTATGGAAGGTGGATTTCTTGGTGGATGGGAGAGGAGATGGTCCTTAGTTGAGCTAGCCAAGGCCTACCTAGAATCATGTTGAAACTTGGCATCTCCTCCATGACAGTGAAATGTGCGCTAGTGGGGAATTTCTCCCCCATTACAAAGGCTAAGTTGATTGTACCCTTGACTATGACACATGATCCATTGAAGGATTTTAGACATGTGGTTTTGGTTGGCCTGATTTCATCTGCCAGGCCAAGCTTGTTGATGATGGAGCACAAGACTATGTTCATTGCTGCACCATCGTCAACATGCACTCTACGGATGGTGCACTGCCCAACATGAATGCTAATGGATAGTGGAGCTGTAGTGACTTCCCCTAATTTGGGGTTGACTTTAACTACATCATCACGAAAGGCTAAAGTTGTTGAACCCAATTCTTGTGGTGTGGGAGACAACATTGTTGCATGGATGGATGCCTCATTTGCAGGGATGTCCTCCTTAACAGGAATGGATGCTAAGACTTGGGCCAATGCTTGGTAGTGAGTAGGTGAGGTCTTGACTAGGTCATTTAAGCTAAATTTTGTGTTCTTTTTCTTGAGTGTTTGCTTTACTTGGGCTAGTGCAGCTACGAAGCCCTTGCCATTAGCTGTTGTCTTGGCTTTGACTTCCTTCATGAAGCTTGAGAGATAGACCTCTCGAGAGGGGGACTTAGGCTTGGTTTTCTTTGGGGTAGGGGCCCTAATGTTCAGTTATTGTTTGCTAGTTGTGGCCTTTGCTTCAGCCATGGGAGTTGCGAGGTGCTCATTTTTACTCTTGCATTCCCATTTGGTGGGCCTACCAGGGTTGTTAGTGGGGTCAACCCTTGAAGGAGGAGGGATTGAGATGTTGCCCACTATTGGGCTTCGGGTAGGTGAGGGGCCATCACGTTGTGGCACCTTGATGACAAAAGGTTGCTTAGTAGTTTTTGTTGCTGCGTCATGCCAGTTTAACATCTTAGTAGATGAGTCATGCCAGTTTAACATCTTAGTGAACAAACGTTGTGGAGCCTTGACCACAAAGGGTGTTGGGGATGCCTAGGGTGGCACCTTTATAACAAAGGGAGGCCTCTTGTTTATGGAGGCTAGGGGAATCCTTGCCTTGTTGGGAGGCACACAGATCACAAAAGGTTTTTGCACAGGTTTGGGCTTGCCACCTATGCTAATTGAGTTTATGACATAGGAGAAATCTTCTATTTTGGATTGACTTACCATGTCAATCACTAGTTGGCCTTGTTCTATCATTCCCTACAGGTCATCTTGCAAGGCATGATAGTTGTCTGTACTATGACCAGCTATTTGATGGTAATGACAGTATTGGTCCAATTTAAAATGTTGTGGGATTAGGGGTTCATTTGGTACTGCTAAGGTGGGGTTCCTTAGTAGCTTGTAGTACCTATCATGTTTTTGGTGAGTAATCTTCGATACGTGTTTGTGTTGGATTTGCCTGGCTTTCAAGAGTTGCTCCAATAGTTGAGAGGGTTGCATTGGTAGTGGTGTGTACTTTGAGCGATCCTTGCACTGAAAGTTGGGCTTCGGAGTGGGCCTTGCTGATGTAGGTGAGTTGGTGCCAAAGTCAGCAGCTTTGTTAGCTAGAGCTTTAGGTTGCTTAGCTGTTGGAACCTAGTTGGTTGCTTTTGTGATTGCGGCTACCGTTGCCTCAGTTGTGTTGTGCTTGTGAGTATGTTGGTTTTTGTAGGGCACATAAGTTGGGTCATTTCTTGATTGCGCTACCTCCTCTATGCTTTTGATTTGTGCGAATGCTTGACTCAAAGTATGAGAATTCAAATAATAGAGTTTTGACTTAAAGAAGTCATTCACAGTGGCTTTAAAAATGGTGAGCAAGTATGTCTCAGGTATGGGCTCATGGAGTTCATTCAGGGCTGCACTCCATCTTTGGATGAATTTTTGCACTGGCTCCAAAGGTGCTTGTTTAATTTGAATTAAACTATCCAGTGTGGCTTCAGGCTTTAGATTACACTTGAAACAGGTGACAAACTGATGTAACAAATCCTCTAGAGAGAATATGGAGTTACAGGGTAAGGCATGGTACTAGTCTAAGGATTTTCCCATTAAGGACATAGCGAAAACTCACAGAATTGCATGAGGCTAGGTCTAAAGCAGGAGACATTCTAGTCGAAATGTCACTAGGTGGGCATTTGGATCTCCTTGTCCATTGCACTTTCTTAGTTGAGGTAATGGGATCTCCTTTGGCAAGGTTAATGGTGGAACTAAAGGCTGGATTTGGTCATCTTGGTAGAAGTCCAACACCTTGATTTCCTCAGTGTTTGTAGTTTTAAGGTGCTTTACCTCTTTAGTTAACATGTGCATCATTCGCTTTGTGTTTGCCCGCTCTTGGGTGGTAGGCAGACTGGTGGGTTGAATGGATTGTAATTGATAGTAGTTTGACTATTGTATCGTTTGCAGAAAGTGAGCCTATTGGATTGTTGGTTGGTGTTGTCATGGAAAAACATTTAGAGATGGGATCGTAGGGTGTGGTACACTATAGAGAGTAGGTTGGTGTTGCTAGAAAGTTGGTGAAACCCATTGCCCAGCCACAGGTTGTGAGGTGACACCTTGAACATTGTTGCGTTGAAGTAGTCAGAGGTGCCCCATGGGTTTGTACTTGTGGTATGTAATGGGTGGACATGGAAGCTAGTATTTCTTATCAAGAAGCTAGTCCTTGCGTGTATGTGGATGAAGGAGGAAGCATGGTTCCCTCTAGGAAAGGTTGGAATAATGGGTTTGTATAGGCACAAGGATTGACGGTATGGTACGATTCCCCATGCTTAGATTGGGCAACAAAGTTATCTTCCTCATTTCCATTCTAAGGCTCTATCAGAGGTGTCTGTAAGGCTTGACTCCTTGCCATGAGAAGCTAAAACATGAGTTGATGATGGTGTTTGGAAAGGGGGATTATGTCAAATGCTGAGGGAATGAACTCACAACCTACTTTGTAGATGAGCTCATAGTTTCACTTTACCTCTCTTTCTATGCTATCGATAGGTAAGTTGGCTTGGATATTTACACAAATGAAGTTATTTTATTTAGGTGTGAGGACTGCATAAGTAGGGTTAATCTGGAAAGATTCCATGATAGTGTGTACAAGTTGACAGCCTATGCAGCGTGAGTAACTCACGGTGTGCTTAGCTGGCAGCGTGACTGACAGACAGCATGACCAACTACAATGTGAGCAACTGCAATGTGAGCAACTACAATGTGAGCAACTGCAGTAGCGTGACCAACTATAACATGACCAACTGCAACGTGAGAAACTACGGCAGCATGAGCAACTGTAGCATGATCAACTCCAATGTGACCAACTGTAGCGTGACTGACTATAGCGTGACTAACTAATTCAAGTTTTAGCATTTGGCAGCATTAGTTGGGTACGTTTTGACAAGATGATAAACAAGGTAGGTCCTCCTTCTAGCACCAATTTACTGTATTGACCTAAATCATCGGTGTAAGGCTGGAAGGGAAAACAAACACCAAAAGATCGTCGGGCAGATGCAGCTGACCTGCCTTCGCATGAGGGCAAGCTGGAAAAGGAAATGAAGGTAGATTGCCTTGGATGGTCTACACGTAAATCAACCAAGGACTTCCCTGAGCGTAAACTATGGCTTGCACTGGGTTATCGTAAACTGACATAGTGCACATAAAATGTAAACAGAAATGTATGCAGAAAGTGTATTGCAAATGAAATGTAAACAAAATGTAAGCAAAACGACATAAGCAGAACATAAAATAAATATAAAACTGTGTAAATAGAAATAATGGCTAGAAAAATGAACTGTATTGTATTTCTTAGAAAAGATATGCACTCGTCAAAGCGTAGCTACAGGTGTGGATGTTAGGTCAAATGTCGAGCCCCAAGGTGATGTGATGTGATGATGTGATGAAGTGCTTGGATGTCAAGAGTCAAGTATGCCAAGCACCCAATGATTACTGGTTTGATGTATGTTCTCTAAATTGCCAATGTCTCCAATTGCTCACCCCGGTTTATGTGAATTGATAGGGTATTTATAGGGTTGGGCCGAGCTCAAGTGCAGAATTCAAGAATGGAATCAATGATTGGGAGATGAAAGGAAAGCAAATCTCGTGACACATGTCCAATGGACAGTTGTATACGAGTTGTTCATGTATGGGAAAACTATGTTTTTGACTAGGTACATTGCATCTTATAATTTGTAGGTTACTCAAGCCCATGAAAGTACATTCAATTTAGACCATGAGGACCTGATAAGCCCACAAGTGAAGATTTACAATGAAATGTACAACAAAAGAAATTTGATCCCAGCTCGCTTGACCATGGATCAAGTGCTGCAGGATGTCGAGATGTCGATTTGTGGCTATTCAAGGTATCTCTGTTTGACCAGGGCTTCCAATGTGAGTTGATGTGCCTTCGGCATGAGTTGAGTTGAGCTTCAACGTGAGTTTCATCATGTTCACACTGCACTCATGCCCAGCGTGACCTCTAGCGTGAGTACCAACGTCCCAGCTTGCCAACGTGTGTACGCTGCAATGTACATTGCACTCATGCCCAACGTGGCCTTCAGCATGAGTAAGATAAAAGAAACTTTTTGACACCATTAATTTTGAATTATGAAGTCTAGATTTTTGAAGTGTGATTGATGCCTGCCTGTGTGTGATCTTGAGGTTGAAAATTGAGGTTGATGTGTCTTGTTCTTAAGCCCTTTTTGGTAGGTCATGCTGCACTCATGCTGCAGCGTGACCACAACGTGACCTGTAGCATCACTTACAAACACCTGTGAAAACTTATAATTTTTGACTTAAAATTTGGAGATTCTAGAGGTTGAAGTATAGAGGTTGTCGATGGTGAGCCCAAGGATGATTTTCTCCTTTGAAAATCTGATTGTTTTGACCCGATTTGGAGGCTTTGAGAGTTGGTCACGCTGGACTCACCCTGTAGTGTGACCACAGCATGCCCACAGCATGCCCTTCACCTTTTGACTTTATTTGACACTGTTTGGAGTTGGTAACACTGGGAGCAAGCTAGTTTTGACAACGTTAGCAACCTACCTTGGGCAAGCTTGGTGTGAGCTCCATGCCTTAGCCAAATTTTTCCTCTAGATGCACAAAAGGGCTTAAGTCATTTTTGAAGTGTTTAGGCCAAAATTAGTGGTGTTTCACACACCATGTTACAAATTTTCTTTTATTTTTAAGTAGAAGAGTTTGTAACTATAGACTAAATCGTTACCTTTCTCCCCTTTCCATCTTATTGTGGAGGCAATACAAATTTTACATATTTTCATAGTGTTGGTATTTTCAAAGTTCTTTTTATTGAGAGTGCCAATGTTCTAGCTCATTATCTAAAGTATCTATGGCTAGACTTGCTTCTTTACCCATACTCATCCTTGATGTGGGAATCCTTGTCTACTTTTCACAACATCTGAGCAATGATGTTGTGTATCACTTTTGGAGAATTCCATAACATGCCCTTGAAAAATATATAAATACAAACCAAAAATTTTATATTTCATCTGCTATTACTAGATTACGAGACTAGATAAGAATTTCTAGACATTTCTTGGCACCTTAAATTTTAGCTCTAACAACTATTTCTTTCTCAAGGAATTTAGTATATAAAATAGGTTTGTAACAATTATAGCTATTTTTTGAGATATCATAACTTAAGATCAAGGTCATAATTAAGGGTACACAACATATGATGGTATAAGGTTTCCTTAGATTTATCGTAGGGGTAGTCATAAGTTCCATGATAAGATATAAATCTATGAAATATGAGAGGGACTAATTGTACACCCCACTAGTTTTGGCACCATGGGGATGGTAGATTGAATAAGCATTAATATTGGAAGCCTTGGGATTCAACAAAATGTTATTGTATATGAATATACATATTTGAGAATTGATCTTGTCAATAAAATCAACTTCATAAAATTCCTTTCAAGGAAGTGTGGAATTATTAACATAATCAAACATTTCCCTCCTATAAAAAGCCTTGAATTCAGTAGATTGCATATTAGATTTGAGAGAATATATCATAGTATGAAAACCTAAGACCTTTCAAATGATAGCAATTGTAATTACGATTCTTTCAAGAATCATTTTCCAAGGAGTACTTTCTGAGAGATGGTAAATTCTACACCATTGAATTATTAAAACTTTACAGTAAATGGTTTTAAAGATGGAAAAATCCAATTAGTTTTACTAACCTACAAGTTTTAAGATATTTTGAATCTTCAACTTATAGTAGACCATGTACTAAATCATTGGCTTTAACTACATTATTTTAATGTAGAATAACAAAAATAGAAGCCACACTACCTATGGTTGTGCAAAAATTTTGACCAAGATACTTGGGAGAAGCCATGTTACTAACTCTACTATGCCAAATAATCTTTGCAAATTTGCTACAAAAAGACTAATTCAAGGATGATGTGCTAAAAGACCTCTATTCCCAAAAATTTATAGAAGTGATTAATAATTCTTGTAGCAATTAGAAAGATGAGTTGTCTAGAGAAAAATGGAGTTGAAGTTTAGTTAAAAAGTAATGAACTTATTAATTAATTTTTAATCAATGATTAATTTTCTTTATTTGATTATTTATAAGATTAGTAAATTGAAGATATCATGAGTCCAACATGTAGTGCTCTTTGGGACAATTCCAAATATACTAATTTCATTGAATTTGATGCACAGTTTGTGACATGTCGCATTTCTTGATAAATATGCCATTAATTAAAATTAAAAATATATTTAACTTTAGAAAAGTAAAGTTTAAATTTATTTTTTATTATTTTTCTTTAGAAAATCAAGGCTAGGTTTCTAACTTATAACCTCCCAACTACCAAGCCCAGCTCTTAATCATCAATGTGTTAACCATCATGTTAACCATTCAAGTTGTTTAAATAATTAAATATATACATATGTGAATTTTTAAAATATAATAATATTAATATATAAAAAATATAAATAAATTTTAGGCCCTACCCTAAGGTTAGGGTAGGGTGGTAAATGCCAATTGCCACACTAGCTAGTTACATTGTAGGGCCTAGCTACGCTACATTGCAACTAATCGGGACACAATAGTAGCCTATCGCACCACATCATAGTCAGCCTACAACCAAGTAAAGGTCTACATCTCGTTGCCCCTTCCACATCATTTTACCTCTACTACTCCTCATCACTCTTCTTACAACCATTGTCTCACTACGACTACTCTACTGCACCCTTTACATGTTACCACTATTCTACTCACCATGTGCTTGCATGTTTGAGCACTGTCTTTTTTGATTTTTGATGATCATTGATATTCTAGAATCTTGCCTCCTCCAACAAAGATTAGTGTTGTAAGATCTTACCTTCTCCAGGAATTCTCACTCTAGCCACTAACAATTACTATAGGATCCCACCTCCTCCAACAACCATTAGCATCATATGATCTTGCCTCCTCTAATAATCATTAGCATCATAGGATCCTGCCTCATCTAACTATTTCAACCATTAGATATCTCTTCATCAATTGATAATAAATTCAAAAAACCATCAAATAAGAAGGAATTTAAATTTGATATTTAGTGTGAGAAACTTTAAATACTAAAAAGTAGTAAAATTTGAGTAACAAGTCAAATTGACATGTTATCAACAATTTGAATTAAAAGTCCATAATTGATAGGTTTGAGAGTAGTATTGGAATGGATGATCTCTTAGGGAGTTTTAAAAAGAATGAATTTTTTTTATAAATTTGAATGATCATAGCTTTGATTCTAGTATCTAATTTCAACAAAATAAGATTCATTGATTTCTCATGAAGTCTCAAAAAACATTGATGAGCGGTGAGATACCCCTACATTGAACCATACAAATACGATCTGGTCGAATTCCAAGGACTAAGTGCTTATCCACCCCTATGGAACAAGGATGGGTTGGTTGATCTTTGTCTTCCCAATCTTACCTATATGTCACGATTGTATGGTTAAGTAAGCTTGGGGCATATGATTTTTATAGCTTTTATGTTTTTATGTCCTGCACTAGTAGGGAAGGAGAGAGGTAACTAAGTGACTAATTTAAATTAAATACTCATTAACTAAGTTCTAACTAATCCTAACACCAACATCTGTTCCCACTTGCTATACACATCTTGAACTAGTGCAACAATGCTAGGATTACCAAACGCTAATTGTTACTAGGTTACCAAGCATTACACGCATGCTCAAAGTGGTCATGCTTGTGTAATTTAATGACTTTTTAATTGATCAAAATGAATTGCTATGCTAATAACATAAATGTAAAGTGCATAAAATAAAATAAAATAAAATAAATTCATAAGAAAATAAAATAAAATAAATGCGTAAGAAAACAAATCTCAAGTGCTACAAGGATGAATCAAAGAGCTTGTCTTTATTGCCAACATAATGGTGTGCTCAAGTACATCAATGCTTAAATAAAGATCCATCCACATTTAGACCTCTTGCAATGGGCACTTGGAAAATACTCTAACTTTCAAACAGACTACAAGAGTTTCGCTACTTGACTACTAAAAGACTTCCTCCCAATTGTGTGCCTGGGCAGTGTATTTATAGACTTGGAAGCAACTACTCTAATAATTATAATAACTGCTAAAGTAACTGCTAGAGTAACCACTCTAATAATTAGAATAACTACTAGAGTAACTATTCTAGTAATTAGAATAACTGTTAGAGTAACCACTCTAATAATTAGAGTAACTGCTAGAGTAACCGCTAGAGTAACTGCTCTAATAATTAGAATAACTACTAGAGTAATCGCTCTCATCATACCCCCACGACTAAATGAAAACTCATCCTCAAGTATAGAAGAAGAGAAATAAGTTCTTTACAAAATATATTAGGGGGATGTGGACTTATTTGACTGACATGTAGAGTGACATAGAGAAAATAAACAAATACAGAAGTGCCCGAGCATACAATATTACAATTACATACAAAATTGGTGTTCATGACAATTAGGAAGAACACCAATGGATCCAAAGGACATCCAACCCCTCTTGGCAATAGAATAATGAGGGAGAGGCAAAAGAGATCTATTATTCATGAACAATCTCCGATGAGTGATATGGTTACATCCTCCTTGGTGACAACAATCCTACTTCCAATCCATGATTCCCACTGCAATCACAACAAAACCAAGGATTAGTATATATAATACATAAATAATGGCTGAATACCTTGTCTCATCGATGATTTTATCTAGCCAAGTTGTGATTGTGATAGATTGCTTGCTTGATATTCTTAGTGGAAAAACTAACGAATGGGTTAAATAATAGAAGCGATCCATACAATTCATAGAAAGCTTGACACAAGGAGTAGTGGAAAGAGGGTATTCACAACAATAAAAAGGAATTCAGTACAAATAGTTGTGATGGTTCATACAATTTGGATGACATGATGGGGTAAATAAAGAGAATTTAATTATAACAATGTCTAAGGGTAAAGAACTTAACTTAACCAAACCAAAAAATATGCAAGTGGGTCCTCCCCAAAGTAGGCTCATGCCCTTTATGCCCTAACAAACCTACAAACCAAAGGGTCCATAGGCTCTAGGAATGTAATTTTGAAGTAAGAGTTCAATACTTACCCACAAGAATTCACCAAAGAAAAACAATGCATCAACCCAGAATGGACTAATGATAAAACTAGAAATGAGGTGGAAAATGGGAAGAAAGATGGAGATGAGAGAATGGAATGGAATCCAAAAAACAAGGTTGTGTAAAGCCCCTTGTGTATTTTATGGTTAAGATAATTGAGTAGAACTCATCCCAAATCTAAACTCAAACCAACCATATTCAGTGACCTTGCATCAATACACTTGGCCAATCCATCCTCTTGAGGCAACAAGAATGCTTCCACAAAGAGTGACCACCATCCTAAGGAGAGTGAGATGGAGAAGCAAGAAGTGAGAAAGGGCCTTAGTTAGAGGGAACCTTCAGGCATGGGTAACATGTCTTTCCAATGCCATAACCAACGATTGTAGCCCATATTACTTTATTATGTCTAAGGGGTGTGCTTTGAATTCATTTTATTTTATGTTTATGCATGAGAACCACACCATGGAAAGACTTATTTTTATTTACTCAACTTCTTGATATTTGAACAATGTCAGAATGATGAAAAACCCATGAAAAAGCATCCAAGCACCCAAGAGAATGGCCAGCACCAATGCCTCAAATCCCCTTGAAGTCACACCCTTTTCATCCTTTGAGTCTTTCCTTGGTTTGAAAAATACCTAGCCACCAATTCATTA
>MNCI01026431.1:609749-671254 GCA_015680685.1 Gnetum montanum
GAATTGAGGGCCTAGAACGGTTAGCATAGGTGGCCATCTCCCTCACAACTAAGTTGGAAGGTGGAGATCCAAAATAGTGAGCAAGGTTGTCCATCAAGAGAGGTAGCATGTGTACTGGCTATCCGAAGCTCCTGGAAAGGTTTGGTTTGTTGCATGTTGATCAAAAGTTTCTTATCTAGGCTCTCAGGTTTGTATATTGTCATGGCCCCTGAAGGAAAAGTTGCATAAATAATATAAGTTCCTTCCCACAGTGTTTGAAATTTAGTATGTTGTGGCACATGTGTGGGATTCCAATAGAGAACCTTTATCTCCTGGCTGATATTTAAGTTTCCTAATTCTTAGGTCATGATGTTATTTATTGAAGGCTTGTGTAATTTGTTAGATGATAGGGTAGCTAATCAGTTTTCATCTAGCAAGTTAAGGGTGACTAACCATTGTTTCTATGCTAGATCAAGGTCAAGGTTGAGGTCACATGCTGTGGATAGTTTACGGAGCTCAATTTGAATGGGAAGCATTGGTAATTTACCATACACTAACTCATAGGAAGAGTATCCTGTAAAGAGCATCATTCAGTTTAGTGCTCCAGTCTTTCCTAAACTTGCTAATGGTTTTTTTTCAATCTTTGTAATCTCCCTGTTGGTGACTTCTACTTGATCATTCACTTGGGTGTGGTATGGTGTAGTCAATTTATGATCAACCCCTAAGTGTTGCATTAATTTCTGAAAAGTTGCACCTGTGAAGTATGTACCATTGTTTGAAATAAGTGCACGTGGCACACCAAACTTGTTTATGATTTGTTGTTGAACAAATCGTGCAGTTGTAGACGATGTACAATCTTTAACAGCAACTGCTTTGGCCCATTTTGTTTGGTAATCAATGGCAACAATAATATAATGTTTTCCATTAGAAATTGGTGTAATCAGCTCCATAAAATCAATTTCCCAAATGTTGAAGGGTTCTAACAATTGAATCCATTGTTATAGACTCTCCATTCTAGCAGTCATTTCCCCATCACGTTGACAACACTCACAAGATTGGATGAAACGATGGGCATCCCAAAATAATGTAGGCCAATAATATCGTGCAAGCAAAATCTTGATAACCATTCATCTCCTAGCGTAATGATCCCCACAAGGACCCTCATGAGCATCTTGGAGAACTCACAGTTGATATATATCAGGAACATACCATTAAACCAAGCCATCGGAACACACTTTGTAAAGTTGCCCATTGATCTCCATAAAGTACTTGGCTCAGTGAAGAAACTGTTGTTTCTTCTTAAGGTTTAACTCTTGTGTTGTTTGTTGGATGAGGAGATAGATAAGAATGCTACTATACCAGTTTTTCTCCATGGGTGATTGATCATTCACTACACTAGTAAAGAGGAAGTCATCAGAGAAATGATCGAAAATTGGATACTCATCCTCTTTGTTGTCCCATTACAACCAAGCTAAATGATCAGAAACTACATTCTCAATGCCCTTGCGATCTATTATCATTAAATTAAACTCTTGTAAGATTACAAGCTATCATATGATACAAAGGCCAACCATTGGCTTATTCATGAGGAACCATATTACACTATGATCTGTATGTATATATACTTTATATCCCAATACATAGTGTCTAAACTTTTCTAGTGCAAACACTACAACCATTAATTCTTTCTCTGTGGTAGTCTAGTTAAGTTGTGTACCAGTGATACTTCTACTTGCACAGTGGATGTAATAAGGACACTTATGGTCATCTAACTATGGAATTACAACTCCTAAAGCATAGTTGGATGCGTCAGTCATGATATGGAATGGTTTGGACCAGTTAGGAGCTTGTACAATGGGTGTTTCTACTAGATTCTGTTTCAAAGTTTGGAAAGCTAGTTCACATTCCCTGGTCCACTCGAAAGGTACGAACTTTTTCATTAATTCCATCAATGGTTTGGAAACCTTTGAAAAGTTCTTAATAAATCTCCTATAGTAGCTTGTATGTCCAAGGAATGACCAAATATCTTTGAAAGTTTTTGGTTAATGGGTCATTCCTTGGATAATTTTGATTTTCTTGGGGTCTACCTCTATCCCTATGTGTGAGATTTTGTGCCCTAGTACTATGCCTTCTTGGACCATCAAATGGATTTTCTACCAGTTGAGCCTCAAATTGGTTTCTACTCATCTTTTTAACACTTACTTCAACTAGTCCAAGGCTTGATCAAAGTTTTCTCCATAAGTGGAGAAGTCATCCATAAAGACCTCCATGCCATTCCCTATCTGCTATTGGAATATGCTTAGAACTAGTCATTGAAATGTTGCAGGGGCATTGCACAAGCCAAACGACATCTGTTTGTATGTGAATGTTCCCCAAGGACTGGTGAACATAGTTTTGGCTTGGTCTTATAGGGCTATTTGTATTTGGTTATATATGCTATATCCATCCTAAAAACTGTAATAGCGATGCCCTGCGATGGTGTCTAAGACTTGGTCAACAAATGGCAATGGAAAGTCATCTTTGAATATTGCTATATTTAGTAGCCTGAAATCTATGCACACCCTCCATTTGCCTTCCTTTTTAGGTACAATAACTAAGGGGCTAACCCATTCACTATCAACAATGGGGTATATGAACCCAGCCTTGAGAAGCTGTTCGATTTCTTCCTTAACTACTTGCTTCAGCTTAGGGTTCAATCGTCTCTGCGGTTGTCTTCGAGGCTTCATGGAGGGGTCAGTGTAAATTCTATGTTGGCATATCCTAAGATCTATTATAGTTAATTTAGAATATGACCAAGCGAAGGCTTCCAACCATTTATTTATTATCTTCAGCAGTTCTTCTTTCTGTTGAGCAGCAAACTTAGCGTTGATAATTATCAATTTTCTATTTTTAAGGAACATGTATTCCATACTGGTGGGCAATGGTTTCAGCTCGAGAGGCTCTTACTTAAATTTCTCAGGGATTTCCAACTTCCCCCAGTTGATATTTTCAAGGTTAAGACTTGGAAGTTGGTGGTGGACTTGCTCTAATGTGTTTATGCTATCGATGTAAGAACAAGTCAAACCCTCAATTGGTTTCATACATATGAGTGAACTACTTTCTTGATCAGATGTTAGCCACTAGGTGTCTTCCTATCGTGTGGCTGCTACATATAGGCATCTTTGTATGTTAATCACTTGTGCACACTAATTGCATGCAGGCAATGCTAAACTTTGCACAAACCATGACCTCTACATGCAATTACACCCTGTGTCACTGTATGCAATTCACGGAACTTTCTTCTTCTCAATCTTTCCAAATGTATTTTTCTTTGATATTTCTAGAAAAAGATCATAGATTCCTAGGTGTGCATCGATGGTGCTTAGCCATGCTCTTCCCATTATGATTGGGAAGCCCCCCTTACTGTTGTTTACCTAAATCACTAGGAAGTCAGTTGGGTACGACCACCCACAAATAGTGATAACAATGTCTTTCACTAGTCCCAATGGGACAATGATGGACTAGTCGGCCAACTCTAGACAGATGTTGCTTTTTTTCATTGGAGGAAGGTTCCAGGCCTTGTACATTTTTTAGAAATCAAGTTGACATAGGAACTTGAATCCAAAAGAGCCTTGCACAATGCATTTCCAGCAATTTGTAAGTATATCAAAGGACTCCCAGGCTTAGAGAATTTCCTAGGAAGGTGGCCAACTTTGATCCAATTGGTGACAACATGTGTTAGCATGACCATATGCATTAAGTGTGGTGATTGGGTTGAAGGGGGCTCTAAAGTTTTGATTGATACTAGGCATCTAAGTAATCAACTACTTGTGATTGCAAGGGCTTGGTTGGATTGTTGGTTCTAAAGAAAGTTCTTTTCTTCATGTGGTTGTTGGAACCAATAGTAGGTTGAGAGTTAACAGCCCTCATGGCATTATGTTGCAGTGGCTAGGTAGGGATTTCACCTTGCATCACGGGAGTAGGTGGTGGTGGAGCTATTGGTGGAAGAGATGCGGCTGGATGAGAAGGATGATATGCTTGTGGAATATCGCCTCTAGAAGAGGGAGTCCCATAATACTCGTGATGTTGGTAGTAAGGTTGAGAAGTGATGTGACTAGTAGAGTCACATGGGGATATTGGCTACTGCACATAATATCCATATGGGTTAGGTTGCTAGCAAGGATACTATTGCCTTGGTGGTGGAATTCCCCATAATTATGGGTGCTACCACTATTGATATTGCTTAATCAGTTATGGTGGAGTTCCATTGGGATAATATGTTAAGAGTTGGTGGAGCTTCCTTGTATTACCTTGAGGATAAGGTAACCTTCAAGGTGTTTGCCTTTTGTTTAATCATGGGTTGAGTGCATACACCCTAGACTCTTGCAAATCTGAGATTACAGGGCAACATCTCTTAGGATGGTCATATTGACATATCTCACATCCACTATCATTATCTGTTTCTGAATCCACAACCTCTTCAATGATGGCAACTTTTCCCTTACCCTTGATATGTGCATGTTCAACCTCTTTCCTTTTTCTTTTCTCACTACCTTGCTCTCTAGACTCCTCTACTATTTTAAGAATAGTTTGAAATCTATTGTCTAAGGAATCCCACATTTGGTCTACCTTGTTGAAACTTCTGATGTCATCTTTTAGATAGGCAAAGGTTTCCTATTCACCATCTCTTCGAGTGGTGACTCTTCTTCATCCTAACAAAATATTACTCCTCTCTTTTGAAGGGAAGGATCTCGGTTATACTCTTCCACACTTTCTCTCTTCTGTAGCTCACCTTCTTCCTTAGAAACTTGCTCCAATACTCTTTGAATTTGATGGGACCTAAGCTCGGATAGTCTCCCTTGGGCATAAGTCTCAAGGGTTCTTCTCATTTCATGCCTAAGCCCATCCACGAGATGGCACAATTGATCCCTTTTAGAATAACCATGGCTAGGACAACGATGTAATAGTGCATAGTATCGGCCCATGGCAGCATCCAAGGGTTCATGTTCTCCTTATTTCCAGCCTTGGATTTTCTTTTACAAGTTAAACACTTTGGAGTATGTTTGGTACTTGTTATTAAATAGTTCTAACATAGTACTCCACCTACGAATGGATTCTAGTTCTAAAGACCAGTACCAGCTTTCCACTTCTTTAACTAATGTTTGTGGAAACAAGTTAAGTTTTTCCATTCATTCTCTATTTTCTGTAAGGCATACACATCATGGAATGCTTGTAAATGAGTCTAAGGATCAGCGTTGTATTACCCTTCAAATCGTGGGATGTTGTTCATATCTAATCTCTTGATCCTACTACCTTTTTGATGGCTTGTTGGAATTCTAACAGCCTCAATTATGTCCAACATACTTCAAGTAGCAAGTATGGGTTCATCATGATTGTCTCATCCATGGCGTCTATGATGCCTATGTTGTTCCCGACTCTTCCTTCTTTTATGTCGTGACTCTCTAGAGAGCCCTCGTCCCCTTTCCTAGTTATTTCATCTATGACTTTCACTTTTCCTACCTTTATCCCCATGGTATTTTTCTTTATGACCACATCTGGATATTGAAGGAGAGGGTGATGGAGATGATGAAGGTGAAGAAGAAGGAGAACTGTCACCATGATAGTGTCTGCTATCTTCTCTTTTGTGGTCTTGACCCCGATCGTGATTGCGATCAGAATGTCCACCTTTATCATGAGTTCGTGTTCCTTTATTGGAACCTTTGTGGTCATGGGTATCAGAACCTAGGTTATGAATAATGGAATGAAGGTTCTGATACACAACCCCTTGGCCAAAGTCAAGGGGAGGAACATCGTTATGTGGGTGACTGCCTGAGGTAGGTTCACCATCCTCATTTTCGCTTAAGACATGTGGGGCATCCTGGGATTACTTACCCTACAAAGACTTATGATGTCTCTCCTGTTGAAAGTCCCTTTGATGTTGTGCCTTTGTGGGATGGTATTCTCTCGAGTCATGGTCTTGCACAACGTATTCTACGTGTAAGTGAGGCATGCCAATTCATGTGAGAGCACAAAGAAGCATGCTTAAGGCTAAATGATCGAGAGGTAATACTATGTTATCTTCTAAGTCTCACCAACGTAGTTGTTTGTCTTGATGAAGGATAAAGGTGAAGTTTGGTATATACTCATTGGGATGAATATATACCACTCGAACTTGTTGAGGAACTGGCAAATCAATGTCATGCGTATTACGCCACCAACTATTTCCTGTTTCAATCCTAGGCAATGAGGCGCTTTTGTATGAAGAAGAAGACATACTTGTCTATTCAATGTGCAATGTATTCTTGTTTATTATTTTCTCAACCTAACCTAAGGATTTTTTCCAATGATGTGAATGATTTCTTATGTTCTAGTTAGCTCACAAACAACTAAGTCCCCAGCAATAGCGCCAATGATGAGCGGCGAGGTACCCCTACACTCAACCATATGAATACGAGCATTTCATGCATGATCTAGTAAAATTCCAATGACTAAGTGCTTATGTGCCCCTATGGAACAAGGATGGGTTGGTTGATCAGTGTCTTCCCAAGCTTACTTGTATGTCACGATTATATGGTTGAGTATGCTTGAGGCATATGATTTTTATAGCTTTTAGTGTTTATGTCCTATGCTAGTAGGGAAGGAGAGAGATAACTAAGTAACTAGTTTAACTTAACTACTTATTAACTAAGTTCTAACTAATCCTAACACCAGCATTTGTTCCCACTTTCCATACACATCCTGAACCAATGCAACACTGTTGGGATTATCAAATGCTAATCGTTACTGTAGCGACCGAAAACATTTGCGGCTGGAAAACACCAGGGTTGGCGGGCGTGATAGTTTCAACCCCGTACTCGTGGGAGGGCCATGCTGGGTGTGTGTGGATATGAGGTGCCTTGAATGGTCTAGTTGATCAGATAGGGACTTACATCAGTGTTAATATAGCCTTTTGCAACATATACTTTTGAGATGGAAATGGAAATGCGAAATAATGCTTGAAAGGAAATAAAGCAGAAAATGCGACAATAATGCGAAGTAATGCTTGAAAGTGAATAAAATAGAAAAAATAATGCAAATGAGACAACAGGCAAGAAATAAAGTAAAGTGTAGTTAGAAACATGCATTGCTCCAAAGCTACAGATTTTCTCTGTCAAGATGGATACAATCGGTTGCACAACATAATGAAATGTAGAGATCTCGAGAGTAACTAGGACGTATAGATAACAGAACAGGTGGTGCGCTTGGGGGTAGCCTTGGGCACTGACAATATAGGGATTCTACCAAGGTGGTAGAAAGGGTATAGAAAAAAATATTAGCTAAACACGCTAACTATTTACAGTGTCAAATAGACAGCTTACAATATCTTGAGTGCCAGAGAAAAGAGTAGGAGACTTAGCAAAAGAGTGCCAACCGAACCTGGGATTGGACCTCTTTTGAATATTGTTTTCCAAAAAATTTCAAACCCTTTGAAGGCCATTTTGTTCAAAATTTTCTAGCCCTTTAAATGCTGTTTCTCGGGCTATTTATACGACCAAAGGGCACACGTTGACCTGCTAGTGCCACACATGCCGCATATGACCGTTGGACCTGCAAGACTATTGTAATGCGAAACTATCATGCCATAACTGCAAGTCTACCATGCCGTAATTGCACCATCAGCATCTAAAAACATGGCCAACGGTTCAATTAGGTGAACTGCATTGATATTGCACAACCACGCACATGCCTTACTGTGCTTGGTAGCGTAGCATGCTTGGCGTAGCGTAGCACCTTGTCGTGCATTTTGTTGCGTGTTGCATGCTTGCTACGCTATGTAGTGTAGCATAGTGTAGCAACTGGCCTTAGTCATGAAAGTTTTGCTGATTTTCAAACTTTATCTCCTACGATGCAAGTCTTGTAAACTTCGCTGATTCTACCCTTCGAGCTACCTTCTGTCTCTTTCGCAGGATTGCTACGCCTCACTGTGCCATGTAGCTCAGGGTAGTGTAACAGCAGACATGGTCCGCTGCTTCCTAATGAAAAGGGACATCGTTGCAGAACTCAAAACTAGGTGAGGGGAGTGGTAGTGAAGCCGTTGCCATGCTATGCCACGTGGCATAGCGTAGCGTAGCACTTTGTTATGTCGTCATCTTCTGAAGCTTGCTACGCTACGAGGCATAGCATAGCGTAGTAGACTTCATGACTTAGAAAACTTGCTGAACTATTTTTTGCGCATCTAGAGTGCTACTGCTAGCTCCGTGTGCCGTTTCTGAGCAGGCTGTCAGCTGGGTAGGCTACTTTGGTGGATAGGAAGGATGATGCAGAACCTATCTATGCTCAAAGTAGAAAATTTATCGAACTAGCCAGCCTGAACTTAGAACGTTCTCCTTCTGATGAATTACCATAGTGCTGCGCGGACTGCAAGGGCTTGGTGAAGCCAGAATGACCCCACATTTTTTAGGGTGTTTCATTGGACCTTCTTTGTCGATGTCTGGAGAATAGGCTTGATAGACGTTGTCAAAGAATACGAAACATCGCAGTAGGCGAAATACTAAGGTTGTCACTTGGTGAGTGTCGAGACGTCGCTTGGCTACACTTGAAAGTGTTGCATTGGTCGTGTGGAGGTTAAGGCAGAGAGCCAAGATGATGTTTAGCAGAGTCCCTCGTCAAAGTATTCTGAGGGGCTTGTTTGCATTTTCATTTTTGGCTAGCGCTGTTCTTCAACCTCCTGTAGGTAGGTTCCCCCTTCGTAGGATGAGTTGTGTTACATCCGTGAAAGGTTTTGACTTGCCTATAGAAACCTTCCGTGAAAGCAGGAAGGCTAGCAGCGGTCTTGGAAGCACCAGCATGGAGGAGCTGGCCTCGAAGGCGTTGGGCACTGTTGCGGGTGTGGATGCTCTGGAATCCTTACCAAGGGTTTGCATTCCTGGTTCAGCTATGGGATCAGTTGCCACATAGCTAACGTCGTGCAAGACCAAGCGTTAACAAGGAGCTGGAGCAACAATATTGTGGCTGGGCCACAATACTATTGGAACTCCAGATGTAGGAGCTAGCTTGAGAACCACCATCATGGTGATGGGCCATGGCGACGGTAGGTTCAAAGGGCCAATGTGAGATCATACGGTGTCTTCGGAGGGTCAGCATGATGCCAAGGATGACAGCGTCGCATGTGTCCCAGACTACCTTCTTAGTGTGTCGTGAACGACATTCTAGAGCTACGACATCCCTCCCATACGTCAGCATCGCACCCATTTGTTTGATATGTCTTTGGTGTTGGTACATGCTGGGGATGCGACGCGAAACTAGTTTAAGGTCTTGGTAGACCACGTGTTGGTTTAAGGTCTCAGCGGACTGCCATGCCGGTTTAAGGTCCCAGCAGACCATACATGCTAGTTTATCATCATAGCAGACGTGCAATACCATTTTATAGTCATAGTGAACTAACAGTGCCAGTTTTACGTCATAGCGGACGGTTGCTGCCAGTTTTATGCTATAGCGGGCACTGCTCAATGCTACTAGTTTATCATCATTGCAGATGCTGCTCGATGCTATTGCCAGTTTATCATCATAGCGGATGGTGGTTGGTGTGAATGCTAGTTTATCGTTGTAGCAGAAGATCCTTTTGTTGCCATTGTGCTTCAGATGTAGTACGGCTTGAGGTATGAGTGGTTCACTGGGTTAGCGAACTTGTTACCGTCCATGTCTGCTTATTTGAAGGCTCCATTTTCAAAGGCTTTGATGACCACGTAAGGACCTTCCTAGTTGGCTGAGAATTTGCTTACGTGCTCATGTACGGCCTTGAGGACGAGGTCTCCTTTCTGCACTGGTTGTCGATGCAGGTTTGCACGGTGCTTCTACTGTTGTTTGCTCTGGTAGCGCTCGATGCATCTCAGCATCTGCACGCATTCCTCCTCCACTGAATCAAGGTCCATGGTTCATGATTAGTTGTTCTAGGCTTTGCTTATGGCATCCAATAAGATCATACGGAGTGAGGGTACCTGCAACTCAAGAGGCAATACAGCTTCAGATCTGTAAACAAGACTATAAGGGATCTTACTTGTTGTAGTTCTGCACGTCGTTGGGTAGGCTCAGAGGACATAGAGGATTTGCTCGTGCCACTGCCTCTTATTGTTGTTAAGCATCCACTTTAGCAAGTTGATGATGGACTTATTTGTAGCCTCCACTTGCCCATTCGCCTATGGATAATAAGGGGAAGAAAATGATTGTTTAATGACTATATTGTTATAGAAGGTTCAAGTTTTCGTACCGCTGAACTGTGGCCCATTGTCAATCACAATAGTCATTAGAAACCCAAACCTTGTCACAATTTTGTCGAGGATGAAGTGGAAAATTTGCTGAGACGTCATCTTCCTTAGGGGAATAGCTTCCATCCATTTGGTAAAATACTTTGTGGCAGTGATAATGAAGCTATGCCTTGTGGAGGACTTAGGCGTGATGGGCCCTATGAGGTCTAATCCCCATCGTTGGAAGGGCCATGTGATTTGCATTGGGTGCAGGTCTGTAGGTGCTATGTGTATGATATTTGTGTATCTTTGGCACATGTCGCACGTCTTGACTTTGGCCAATAGTACCATAGGTGTCTGATTTTTGCAGCCATAGCCCTAGGGGCTATGTGTCCACTACACAACCCTTCATGAACCTCATTAACTACCTTTTGTATCTTCTCATCACCCACGCATGCTAGCAATATCTTGTCGTAGGATCATCGGCATAGAGCATCATTTCCCATGAGCACGTATTGCCGAGCATGCTTACGGATTGCATCTCTCTGGGTAGATATCAATCCACCTGGGGGATCACTATGATGTAGATAAGCTTTAATGTTGGCATACCACTCTTGGGTATTCGCAGCACTGATAGATGCCACGTGTTCCACCTAAGTGATAGGCTCTGTGCATTCTATGATCAAGGTTGGCAGGTTTGCCAGGGAATGTGATGGAATGTTTAATGCCAGGGTAGCTAAGGCATCTACCATGGTGTTCTCATTGCATAGCACGTGTTGCACATTAGTGGTCACAAATTGCTTAAGTAGCCCTTTTGCTAGGTCGTAGTAGGGTTGCAGGTGCATAGCCTTGTAGGTGTAGACCTCGGTGACTTGATTCACGACTAGCTATGAATCTCTCTGGATTGCCAAGTATTGTATGCAGAACGCTTAGGCAGTTAAGAGGCCTCTGAGTAGCCCCTTGTACTTTGCCATGTTGTTGGTGCAAGGGAATGTAAATCGATAAGCAGATGGACGCATTTCCCCATAGGGGAACGTGATCGTGGAAGCTGCGCTACTTCCTCACATAGTTGAGGCACTGCCGAAGTGTAAAGTGGCTTCGAAATGCGATGGGATGATGTTGACATTGCTAACGTATTCATCCAGCAATTCGGGGTCTATGGTTTCCTGGTCGTCGACTGGCGAGGCCATGAGTTGGGTTGCTATGGCTTGACCCTTTGTTGACGATTGACTTACATAGCATAGGTCGAATTCTGTGGTTATTACCTTCCATCGGGCTATCTTGCTACTTTCGTATAGGTTGCTAGTGATAGCTTAGAGTATATTGCTTTTGCAAATGATGTTAGTTGTGCTGCGGAACAAGTAATGTCGCCACTTTTTTAGTGCGAACACTAAGACTAGGCAATTCCTCTCCACTTCATTGTATTTTGCCTCATATGCTACTAGTGCATGGCTCAGGTAATACACTGGTATCTCAGAACCATCATCCCACTTCTGACACATCAATGTAGCTACAGATGTGTCAGAGGTGGCAAGGTATATGAAGAAAGGTTTGTCCCTTTGTGGTGGGTGCACCGTTGGGAGGTGCGAGAGCTCCTTCTTCAGGTTGTCGAAGGCTTGTTGACACTGGGTTGTCCACTCGAAGTCAACCCCCTTCTTTAGAAGATGTTGCATGGGGTGTAACTTGTTGATCAACCTTGCTATAAACCTTCGAATGAATTGCACTCTACCTTGTAAACCATGTAACTCTTTAAGGTTTGTGGGAGGCGCTAGGTTGACGATGGCCTTGACTTTGTCGGGATCCACCCGTATTTTGGCCTCCGATAATATGAATCCTAACATGCGTTCAATTTTCACCCCGAAGATGCACTTCTTAGGATTGAGGCGTAAATCATGCATTTGGCAACATTTGAGGACTACCCCTAGGTCATGTGGGTGATCAGCAACCTCTTTGGACTTGACCGCTATATCATCTACATAGTCATTTAATGTTCCTAGGATGTAGTCACTGAAAATGTAAGTCATGGATCGCTGGTAGGTAGCTCCAGCATTTTTGAGCCTGAAAGGCATCATGGTATAGCAGAAGGTCCCCCATGGGGTCATGAAGGTTGTTGATAGCTGGTGCTATGGGTTAATGCAGATTTGGTTGTACCCAGGGAAACCATTCATAAAGGATAACAGAGCATGGCCAGCTGTGGTGTCAATGAGTTGATCGATGCTCGGGAGTGGGAAGTTGTCTTTGATTGTTGCCTTGTTCAAGTCTCAAAAGGCTATACAAATTCATATTTCCCCCATTTTCTTCGAAACCATAACGATGTTGGATATCCACTCTGAATAGTCAACTACATGGATGAAACCTACTTGGTATAGCTTAGTGATTTCATCCCTCACAGTTAGTGCAATTTTTGGCTTAACTTTGTGAGCTTTTTACTTAACTGTCTTTATGTGGGGGCTAGGAAGATGTTGTGCTGAATCAGCCGTAAATCCAGACCTGGCATGTCACTGTACGACCATGTGAAGACATTGATGTTGTCTTGCAAAACTTTGGCTGTATTTTTGTGTGTTTGTGTGTCTAGGAGGGAGATGAGTTTTAATGTTTTCACCTTGCCCTTTGATGTGGTTACAGGCATCTTGACAAGAGGGTCTTTGGTTACATCCTTGGCCTCTAAGTCTAGGGCTTGGACCAGATGCTTGGGCTAGTCTAGGGATGCCTCTAAGGCTGCTATGGTGCCAGTTGTGGTCGACCCCCAATCGATCATGTCAGGGTTCAACTATCTCGTGAGCTTGCCCTATAGCCTTGCTAATGTTAAAGGCATGGAAAGGTCATGATGGATTCCTATCTCTTGCTTGATTTGTCATCATAAGATGAAAGCTTGGTTAAGAGGCGTTCATTGGCAGGAATTGTGTATAACAAAAATTTGCAAAGTAATGATGCAATGCAACTTGTGAAGTGTGATGATGTAAAGATTGCGAGTTTGCCAAGTTAGGGTTATGGCGGGCCGCCAAGGCACAAAAGCATAGAACTGCTATCGTAAAATGTGAAGTTTTATGACTGTTGATATGCAAATGTCAAATTGCTAGTTTAATGTCATTTTGGACTACCAAATCGCAACATGCAAAATCTTAATAGGTAAGATAATAGTATACAAAATAGGAAATTACGCACCTGAGAAGTATCAAATTGCCAATGCAAAAATGGAGACATGAAACTGCTAAGAAATGTGATATTGCCTATGTGGAACAAGATGAGATAACTGTTGATGTAAGGGTGTGGTGTTGTTAGTTTAACGTCATTGCGGACCGCGAATGTAACGGGTTGAAACTACTAGTTTAGGATCCTTTCAGACCCTAAGGGGTGCGACTACGCTAGGATTGCTAGTTTAAGGTCTTTTCAGATCCTTAATCGAGAACAAATATTATTTTTTTATTTTCAGGAAGGTAAGTAGTTGGCTTGAAGTGTGTCAAGGCTTTAATGCTAATAGTGTTATGATGTTGTGGCGAGCATGCTACATTGTACGGTGCACTCTGCATTAATTGGAGAGAGAGAGGGCGGCAAGTTTCCCTCCTCTTATGGCTATAAATAGGGGTTAGACCTTGGAAATTTCACCATTTTTATCGTAAGAGTGTAGAACCCTCATCAGAGCACAAGGCGATTTCGGAGCACGAAGCAATTGTGTTGATCGATTAGTAAGGCGAATTTCTACAGCGAAGTGCGTAAATCTGCAAGTGGGACCATGGCTCCTAAGACTCATTTGGCGCTTGCGAAGGTTGAGGAGGCGAAGAAGACCTTGAGGAGTGCGCCACAAGCACGCATTCTGACGTGGAAAAGCACACTGTTGACCCAGTAAGTTACTCTGTCCTCTTTGCCCTTTTCATATTGCACTTTCTGTTGTTTTCTACTCTGGTTTTGAATCCTATTTGTTTGCGTCCATTCTTGGTTATCTACATTTTCTATGGTTGTGTCATTTTGGCCTTTGCACTGCCATGGTCGCCGTTTCGATTGTGGCAGATGCATAAACATTACATCGTGATTGCATGCAAGGCTGCTAAAACCACCACCATCGTGGTTGTTACAACCACAGGGGCTAGGGTAGTTTAAGTTGCTTGACCTTAGCATGCTGCAACATAAAACCCTTGAGGGGGCCAGGCCATGGTGTGATTTGGCAATGTGACACGTGTTTTGTTAGGCTATGTCATCAATTGTTTTGCTGCTATGCTAGGCTATTCGCATGCTCCTACTACGCTAGGCTTCCACGTTCTTGCTACGCTATGTGCGGGCAAAGGGTTATGCTATTCTATATGTACGGGCTGCTAGACACTGCTATGTTGCATGCATATTGGGTTCAAGTGTGATGCTAATATTTCCTGATCGCATTGTGCAGGGTGGGACCAAGGTCCCGGCTGATCATTTTGGACATTGGAGGGGTCCTATGCCATGTGAGCAGACCTTTGGCCAATGCTACTCCCTTGATATGTTTGGGAGATCAAGCGGTTTGGTTCAGGGAAGGGGCACTAGACTTCTCGCAATTCCTTTTTGACCACTTTAGTGTGATTTTTTGGTCTTCCCTAGAGGAGAAGGAGGCATCTGGCATAATAGAATCCATGTTGCCAGGGGCAAATCGAGGCATCCTGAGATATTTTACCAACGAGGCAGTCATAAGAAAACAGGGAGAGGGATCCAGCCAACACTCAATGGGGTTGAGGCATTTAGCCTGGATCTGGGACATGCTGGAATACTAATGCTATCACCAGTACAACACATTGTTTCTCGCATGTAACATGGCAACGTACTTTCAAAACCCACAAGGGACTATCTATTGTGCTGGCGGGTGAGTTTTGCATCTTTGCTTCACTTCGTTGTGTAATGCTGGTCATACCTAGTCAAATGCTAATAGTGTGTGTTTGTCACTAGGTTCTGTATTGATGATGAAGGGGTTCACGACTAGTCAAGTCTGCTGGCTACAGTGCAACTAGCTCTACAAGAGTTTTCTTCTGCCAAGAACCTATGGGCGGGTGTGATTGGTCAGTGTGGAGGAGAATACCGTACCTATCTATGCACGCTCTACACTCTCTACAATCAGCGTAGGAAGAAGGGTTGGTTAGATAAGAAGTGGAAAGAACCCTTCAAACAAGTCAAGGTTGAAGTGGTTTTGATTGAACTCTCGCTGTTCCTGTTACCGTATAGGCCTGGTGGGTAAAAAGGCAAGCGTCACATGCTCAAGTGTTTTTGTAATCTTTGCATTCTCTGTAGTGTTATGCTAAGTGTGTTTTATGAAAATTGTTGCAGGGGCGAAGAAGCCTCATAAGGTGATGGTGGTAACCACCGAGAGGCAAGGGGAAAACATCTACTTCAAATACGGTGAAGTAGTGACAAGCTAGAGCTGGTTAGAATGAGGGGCCCCAGACTCCTTGCTCGAGAAAGTCCAAAAGGTGGGGATTATGGATCTGTTCATGGCTCCAAATACGAGCATCTCTGCTGCCAAGATGCTTTCCTTAGTTAACTCCTTCTCTAGGAGGGTGAGCCGTTTTTGCACGTACATGCAAGGCGTGCAGGTGGTCATTGAAATCAATGAATAGTTGTTTGCGAATCTGTTTAGCATTCTTGCCAATGGTGCCTCTGTAGTGTCGAAGGGCAAGCAGGAGTTGACCCTTTAGAAGCAGCATATCAAGGAGTGGTTGAGGCTCACCAAGGAGTGAAAAGGGTTCCCCATGGAAAAGCTTAAGGAAGGCCTTACCATGGGGATTTACCTGGTCTTTCGTGCCTGCACATTCCCTCAACTACTCACCTAGGGAAAGGTCCTAGGGCTTGAGCAGGCTTGGGTGATGTAGGAAGTTACGAAAGAAGGGGCCCGTTACAACTGGGTCAGTTTCCTATGTAGTGGCTTGTAGGCTGAGATTTTGGGGCTTTCCGAGCAAATAGAGTCCTACTCTAACATACACTATGCCTTCTACATAGGCTGTTTGAAGCTCTTCATGGAGTTCCTAGTCGTCCAGGAGGATGGAGTCTAGACCATGCGAGATCGCGACCAGATTCCCAGACCATGGATTCGCCAGGTCCTCTGGACTATGCGAGCCCAGGATCCCCCGCAAATGGTCGAGAAGTCGTTGTTTGTAATGACTAAAGATCTGGTGGTTTGTAGCGTTCGTGGCTAGGACAGTGTGGGAGAGACGCCCCCTGTCATAACCAGTAGCATGACTCAGGGTGAACGTCTCATAACTGAGACTGTGCCCAATGAGTTGCGAAGGAAGAGACCTCCCCCGACTAGGGAAACCCTTCACGGAGAGGAGGGACAAAGACTGCAGCTCAAGCTATAGAGGATGCAACCCCCCATTGGTAGGTGTTTTTTGTGTAATGCTTACTTTGCTATAGTTTGCTACACTATGCTGCGCTAGGTAGTGCGGTGTAGCGTAGCATTTGTTTTGAGCCAGCTTGTTTTGGATTGACACAAACATGCCTTTTTTTTAGTAGAGGAAGAAGAAGATGAAGAAGAAGGTGATGAGGAAGTGTTAGCCCTTAGGACGGGGGTGACTAATAAAGACACGAAGGTCCCAATCTCGGAGGAAAGGGCCTCGATCAGGAATAATGGAGCTCATGGTTCTAGAGCATGGGCTCTTGTCATTAGGGAGCCTCCTATCAATGAGGAGGCATCCCCCTTGAATAAAAAAGAAGCTGGAACTCACCAGTGCATGAGGAAGGGGCCTTTATGGATTTGGCAGGGCCCTACACCAAGGTTACCACAGTCATTTTGCATCGACAAGAAGAAAGGCCGCAGTCGAGCACTGGTGAGTTGGCGGGATGTCTACCTTATCATAGTCCATTTTGGCCATTGCTAACATGCTTGATCATGTAACAGGTGCTACTACCGATGTCGCGGGACCCCCTCTAATTCATGCAGAGTCATGAACCGAGATCCCTAACAAGTTTATGTTCGTGCAGGGAGTTATTGATGACATGATCAGACACCTTCAACAAGAGGACCCTAGCACGGGTAAGTGGCAGTATTAAATGCTCCTATGTTGTTTTGCTAAAAAAACTTCTGAGTTTGTTGATTTTTCTATGTTAATGTGATTGCTAGGTTCCTCATGTTGATGTAGCCTCTTGGCTCAAATGGGACCCTGCTCAACCCATGAGAATTGGCGTCATGCCTACACTCTCACCTGACGTGACCCAGGTACATTGTCACGTGTTCAACGAGGCTCACAAGTGTGTGTTGCACTCGGCATGCTCTCTGTGGGAATGTAGGCACGTCAATGAGGACCTGTGGAAATGGGTCCAAAGGGCTAAGCAGAGAGAGGCCGACTTGGCCACTGAGGTGAAGAATCTCAGGTCAAGGGTCGACTTCCGCATAAATCATAACCCCGACGTTGAGGGTTGCTACAAGGCTATGGATGATTATGCTAGATTTTGGACTATCATTCACTAGAACGTCGAGTCCACTCGCGAGATAGTTGGGCAGCAAATGCAGATGGACTTGCTAGCCCAGAAGTGTCAAGATATGAAAGATATTAGCACCAAAGTCTTCGAATGGGGATGAACCCAGAGAAACCACAAACATGCATACAAGCTAGAGAACGACACCCATTGAAGACTGTACAAAGACGCTGTTGTGGAGGCATTCATGTACGAAGGATTCATGAATGCCATCAATGCTTCTGAGGCCTACACTAAGTTCAAGGAGTAGGTGAAGGTCATGGAATCTCCTAACTTGAAGGTGGACCTTCCTATAGGAGAGACCACAACCACCTCCCTTTCCCCAGAACCTCTAAGATGGATGACTGTGAAAAGGGAGAAAGCTACTACTGTGAATGCTGAACCTAGTGACAAGCGTTGGATGGACATTATAATAAAGGATATTTGACATCGCCTTAGGCTCGGTCTAGACTGGATACCCCTTGAGATCGATGCGAGCCCTTCTCAAGTTAGCCGCTTTAATGGGTAGATGCTCATGCTATGTTATAGCTTGCATTTGTTGTGTTTGTTGCCCTAGCTGACTACTTCATTCTTGTGATGCAGGCTACAGATGAAGGTGCAAGACCCGTGGAGGGAGGTAATGAAGAACCAGTAGAAGGTAATGCAGGGACAGATGATGCACAAGCAGATGAAGTGGAGGCAAGCAGCGAAGGCAATGTAAACGAAGACAACCCATGATAGTATGGGATTTTCCTTCTTCTTTTTTGAAAATTTTGCAAATTTTGAAATGCTGAAATTTTGAAATTTTTTTTTAAAATTTTGCAAACATTGCCAATAGGCAAAAATTTTGAATAAAATAATAATAATAAAAACTTTAGAAAAGAAACCGATTTTATGTTAACTTGTGTACTATGTAAAGTTTTCATGCTCTTGTATGCTAGTTTTAGGCCATCTCGGGTCATTGCTAGTTTTGGGCCATTTCAGGCCATTGTGCAACATGTCAAAGCGGAAAGCAATGATGCTAGTTTTAGGCCATTTTGGGCCATTGCGTAACATGCTAACAAGATAAAGCGAAAAAGCAACAATGCTTGTTTTAGGCCATTTCGAGCCATTGTCCAAAAGAGATAATACATTAACGAAGTAAAAAATGATGATGATAGTTTTAGGCCATTTCGGGCCATTAGCGTAGCATGCTAAAAGGATGGCATACTAACAAAGCAAGGAAATGGTGAATGTACAAGGGATGGCAACTTGGCAGGAAGCAGTAGGATTGCTACACTATGTGTAGCTACTTCCTGACTTGTCGTGGGTTGATCGTAATGTAAGGCCAAGGTGTTTCACCAGGGCACTTGTTCACATCATTGTCCTCCACTTGGAAGGGCAACTCGACCCATGCATTTTTGATTTGGGAGTCAACTTGCTGAGTCGGTCCTTCCGTTGAATGATTAATGCATGCATGAATAGGTGCTTTGTCCTTAAAGGTTGTAACCTCTGAGCCCTGTTCCATGTTTATGTTGCTGATTGCTTGTGTTGCCACTTCATCACCACGGATTACCACCTCCCTACCTACGTATGGTAAGTGGATTTCCTAGTGTATAGGTGAGGAGACAGCCCTAAGTTGCACTAACCATGATCTTCCCAAGATCAGGTTAAACCCAGGCATTTCTTTGACTACGATGAATGTTGCGTCTGTGGGGAACTAGTCCCCTACTATGAAGTTTACGTGAACTATGCCTTTCACCAGGACGTGTGCCCCATTGAAGGACCTCAGACACGATGTCATCGTTGGTTTCATCTGATCGACCAATCCCAACTTGTCCACAATAGGGAAGGGAATGACGTTTGTGGAAGCTCCATCATCAATGTGTACCCTTCGGATCTAGTGTTGGTCGACCCGAATTGTGATGAAGAGAGGCACCATAGTCACCTGACCCCCTTCGGGATCTTCCCTAATGGCATTGTTATGGAAAGTTAATTGGGGTGGCACGGGCTCTGCAGGTACAGAGGGAAGCATTACCGAGTGGATCACTTTCTCTTCTGCTGGCATGTTTTCGTCGACCGGAATAGTCGTTAACATGCGGACTAGAGCTTCTCAGTGGGGTACAGATGTCATGATTAGGTCATACAAGGTTAGTGTAGCATTTTTCTGCTTTAGAGCTTGCTTGACCTGGGTGAGGGCGTCCAGAAGATCTTGGCCGTCCCTTTGTTTAATGTCTTCTTCCTCTTTGATTCATCCTAGAAGACGAATCTCCTGAGGAGAGGTGACCTCAGATCTACGTTCAAATCCCTGTTAGTTAGGTGGTACAAGCTGTGTAATCGTGTCGACTTTCATCTTTGGTGATGAAGGTGCAGATGCAAGGGGTGGAGGCATAGGCTTGGGGATACCCTTGACAGTACTTCCCCTCGACGTCTCACTCAACAAGTGGGCTTCTCACCTTGTGGGGTGAGGAGGTTGTTCAATTTCGTTGCACAAGATAGGGGCCATCGAAGGCATCGACCCTCTAATGATGAATCTAGCTAGAGGTGTTAATTGACAGGACCACATGGCCTTGCCAATAGGTAGTGCAAAGGTGGATGCCCGTGGTGGGACTTTCAAGATGAAGGGCAGCTACGAGCTTGGACCAACCATTGGTGGTGTTGGTACACTACGCTGAGGCACACGGATCACAAATGGCTGGTGGGTTGGCCTGGGATCATTGTCGATGCCGATGGCGTTGATTACGTAACCAGCATTATTGGCGTTAAGGAGATCTGTGTAGACATACATAGATTGATTTTTAGGGTGTAGTGGGTTGCTTTCGTCTAGCACCAGCTTCCCCAGATCAATTAATCTTTAGATGTCATCCTGCAATGACAGACAATAATCCGTGGTGTGACCACATAGTTGGTGGTAGTCACAAAACCTATCTAGCCTAAAACCCCTAGGAACTGGAGGCTCATTGGGCAAGGCCAAAGAAGGATTCCTAAGGAGCTAGCAGTAGCGTTGATGTCTTGCATTTGCTTCTTCTTACATCTGCTTGTGTTGGATATACCCTGCTGCCAGCAGTTGCTTCAGGAGTTCTAAAGGCTTGAGAGGCAGTGGGGTGTACTTTGAGCAGTCTTTGCACTCAAAGTTGGGTTTGGTGTATGCAGATGTCTCAGGCACGGGTATAGCAGGTTGTAGTACGTGGCTTGGTTTGGGCATAGGGTTAGCCGCAGGTATGGTTGGTTTCTTGTTATTCTTGCTACCGTGCCGCTAGGCTTGGGCTTGGCCTCGGTTGCCATAGCAGCCACTGTGGTTGTCGGGGCTTTACCCTTTTCCTTCTTTGCGAAGGTGCTTTTGTAAGTGATGTAGGCTGGGTATTTATTTGCTTCAGCAATGTATTGTATGCTTTTAGTATGAGCAAAAGCCTGACTAAGAGATCGAGGAGTGAGGTAATACAATTTGGACTTGATGAAGTCATTTACTACACCCTTAAAGACATCCAACAAGTGGGCCTTTGCAATGGGCTCGCGGATTTCGTTAAGGGTTACACTCCAATGTTGAATGAATTTTGGACTGGTTCTAGCACATCTTGCTTCATGCTCATCAACTGATCTAGCGTGGTTTCTGGCTTCAATTTGTACTTGAAGCGTGTCATGAATTGGATTAGGAGTTCTTCCAAAGTTGAAATGGATGAGCGTGGTAGCGTGTGGTACCAATCTAGGGCTTTCCTGGCTAGGGACATGGCGAAAACGTGAATGATCGTATGTGGCCATTGTTGTAATAGCAAAGAATCAGACGTAAAAGTGAGAAGATGTGCATTGGGATCTTCCTCTCCATCATACTTCATGAAGTGTAGGAGAGACATCCCAGGGGATAACGTTAAGCAGGGATTGCAAGGCTGACGAGGTCATCCTGATAAATGTTCATTACTCATACCGTGTCGGACCCAAGAGCTTTGAGGAGTTTTATTTCCTCAGTGAGGGTCTAGATGAGCTAGAATGCTTGGTCCAGACCTGGCGACGTTGTAGACAGATGAGGGACTACAGTGGTAGCTCCCACATGCGACATGGTGGTGGTGGTGGGCTGACTCATTGGCAGTGCCATTGGAGCCGCCCCACTAAAGGTGCTGCTTGTGTTGTCCACCACCTGGTGGATGGTACTATCGGAGCAGTAACAATGGATTAAGCCACCGGATAGACCGTTTGGGTCACCAGTGGGATAGACCATGGCCCCGTGCTAGAGTGTACCATTTTTGGGGTTGAGGGCGAACATAGTGAGACATCTGCTGTAGAACAGACAAAGAACTGAATGGGGTCCACCATGTGGATGGGCCGGGGCCTACCACCGTGGGTGGAATAGATGCGTATGTAGGAATTGGCATGAACATTATGTGCGGTTGTGAAGTAGGTACAATGTGAACATGTGATAGGGTAGCCGTGATAGGTGTGTCACACACTACAGGAATGTGCTGATAAATAGTTTGCGGGGGCATAGTTGCTGTGAACGCAACAGGGGAATAAGGGCGATGATACATTAGGAATGTGACATGGCTACCCATTACAGTTGCAGTTGTAGGCTGCTGAAGCGTAGGCATGATGGCAAAGGGGATGGTGACAGATAGCAGGTTGGCCCAGAAGGACTGGGTAGGCAGGATATGAATGGGATTGGCTTGACCTCCCTCGTTAGATTGGGAATCGAGTTCCTCCTGTCTGTCTTGAAAGGCATCATCTTGGTTGGACGCGGTGTCCTATTTCTCCCTAAGCCTAGCCAACTGGATTAATTGGTCCAACATCCTTTGATACGCTTGCATTAAAAGTAAAGGAATGCCAGGGGTAGGAACAAATTCATTCCCATTGCAATAAGCGAACTCGAAGCTACGTTTTTCCTTGAGTTCGTGTAAATCCAAGGGTAGATTAGCCTGAACCTTTGCACAAAGGAAACTATAACGCTCATGTTGTTGGGCCAATCCCTTAGGTCCCCAATTTTGGATTCTGAGAGATTGACATGCTTCCAGCGTGGGGTTCAACGGTTGTTCGGCACCAGCGGTGCCTTGAACCATGATGGGCACCTCCACGTTGAAGGTGTTAATAGTGGTAGTTGAAAAAGACATTGCTAAACAAGTAGTTATGTAGAAAAGTGCAAGAAATGCAAAAGGAACAAAAATATTGAAAGGCTACAAAAAGAAGGCTTTACGTCTTGCCAGATTCCAGAGGAATCGCCGAGGCAACCGATCCGTACCACACAAAGCATAAACAACCACAAAAGGGTGTCACATTTATGCCAATGTACGATGAGGTATGGAGCACATGCAAGACTACTATAAGATAGGAAGGCAAGTCAACTGACAGTTGGAGGCTTTATATCTTGTAGGGTTCCTGAGGAACCGTTGAGGCAACTGATCTACACCACACAACGCGTAAACAACCGCAAATGGGTGTCAGGTCTACGCTAATGCGTATCGGGGTGTAGAAGGCTTACAAGACTATCATAAAATGAGATAGTTAACTAGTGATCAAGAAGGCTTTATGTCTTGCAGGGTCCCTGAGGGACCAACGGAGCGATCGCTCTATACCATGCGAGATGGGGTAAAGAATGCATGCAAGACTACTGTAAAAATGTGCAAGCTAACTAGTAATCAAGAAGGCTTTATGTCTCACAGGATCCCCGAGGGACCATTGAGATGATCGATCTGTACCATGCGAGATGGGGTATAGAGTGCATGCAAGACGACTGTAAGGTGAGCTAGTTAGTTGGTGATCAGAGGCCTTATGTTCTATGGGGCTCCCGAGGAACCATCGAGGTGACCGATCTGCACCACATAAAGCACAAAAAACCACAAAGGGTGTCACATTTACACTTTTGTGTATCAGGGTGCAGAAGGCTCACAAGACTACCATGACATGCAGAAAAGGCACCAAAAGGCCCTTCTTCTAGCACCAAAAAACTATAGTAATCGAAAACATTGGTGACTGGAAAACACTGGGGTCGGCGGGTACGACAATTTCGACCTCATACCCGTGAGAGGGCTGCGCTGGGTGTGTACAGATACGGGGCACCCTGAATAGTCTGGTTGATCAGACAGGGACTTACATCAGCATCAATATAGCCTTTTGCAACATATACTTTTGAGACAGAAATGGAAATGTGAAATAATCCTTCAAAGTAAATAAAGTAGAAAATGTGACAACAATGTGAAGTAATGCTTAAAAGTGAATAAAATAGAAAAAATAATGCAAACAAGACAACAAGCAAGAAATAAAGTAAAGTGTAGTTAGAAACATGCACTGCTCCGAAGCTACAGACTTGCTCTGTCAAGATGGATACAATCGGTTGCACAACGTAATGAAATGCAAAGATCCCGAGAGTAACTAGGGCATATAGAGAATAGAACAAGTGGTGCGCTTGGGGGTGGCCTTGGGCACTGACAATATAGGGATTCTACCAAGGTGGTAGAAAGGGTATAGAACAAAATATCAGCTAAACACGCTAACTATTTTCAGTGTTAAATAGACAGCTTATAATATTGTTGCAACGTGCTAGGGAAAGAGCTTGAGTGCTAGAGAAAAGAGTAGGAGACTTAGCAAAAGAGTGCCAATCAAACCCAGGACTGGACCTCTTTTGAATATTTTTTTCCAAAAAATTCCAAACCCTTTGAAGGCTGTTTTGTTCAAAATTTTCCAGCCCTTTGAATGATGTTTCTTGGGGTATTTATAGGGCCAAAGGGCACGCGTTGGCCTGCTGGCGCCACACATGCCACATATGACTGTTGACTTACAAGACCATTATAATGCAAACATATCATGCCATAACTACGAGTCTGCCATGCCGTAATTGCACCATCAGTGTCTGGAAATGTGTGCCAACGGTTCAATTAGGTGAAGTGCATTGATGTCACACAACCACTGGCATGCCTTGCTCTGCTTCGTAGCGTAGCATGCTTGGCGTAGCGTAGCACCTTGTCGTGCATTCTACTCCATGTTGCATGCTTGCTACGCTATGCTATGCTACATAGCGTAATGTAGTGTAGAAACTAGCCTTAGTCATGAAATTTTTGCTGATTTGCAAACTTTGTCTCCTACAATGCAAGTCTTGCGAACTTCGCTGATTCTGCCCTTCGAGCTGCCTTATGTCTCTTCTGCAGGATTTCTACACCTCGCTTCACCATGTAGCTTAGCGTAGCATAGCAGTAGACATGGTCCATCGCTTCTTAACGGAAAGGGACATCGTTGCAGAACTCAAAATTGGGCGAGGGGAGTGGTAGTGAAGCCGTTGCCATGCTACGCCACATGGTGTAGCGTAGCGTAACACTTTGTTTTGCCGTCGTCTTCTGAAGCTTGCTATGCTACGAGGAGTAGCACAGCGTAGTAGACTTCATGACTTAAGAAACTTGCTGAACTATTTTTTGCGCATCCAGAGTGCTGCTGCCAACTCTGTGTGTCGTTTCTAAGCAGGCTGTTGGCTGGGCAGGCTACTTTGGTGGACAGGAAAGATGATGCAAAACCTATCCATGCTCAAAGTAGAAAATTTTCCGAATTGGCCGGCCTAAACTCAGAACATTCTCCTCCTGATGAACTACCATAGTGCTGCACGGACTGCAAGGGCCTGGTGAAGCCAGAATGACCCCGCATTTTTAGGGTGTTTCAGTTACTGTGTTACCAAGCATTACACGCATGCTCGAAGTGGTCGTGCTTGTGTACTATAATGATTTGCTTAATTGATCAAAATGAATTGTTGTACTAATAACATAAATGTAAAGTGCATAAAATAAAATAAATGCATAAGAAAATAAAATAAAAGAAATGCGCAAGAAAAAAAATCTCAAGTGCTACAAGGATGAATCAAAGAGCTCGTCTTTATTGCTAACACAATGCTATGCTCAGGTACATCAATGCTTGAATAAAGATCCATCCACACTTAGACCTCTTGCTACGGGCACTTTCAAATAGACTACAAGAGTTTCACTACTTGACTGCTAAAAGACTTCCTCCCAATTGTGCACCTAGCACTGTATTTATAGAATTGGGAGCAACTACTCTAATAATTAGAGTAACTACTCTAATAATTAGAATAACTGCTAAAGTAACTACTAGACTAACCACTCTAATAATTAGAATAACTGCTAAAGTAACCACTCTAATAATTAGAGTAATTGCTAGAGTAACCACTCTAATAATTAAAATAACTGCTAGAGTAACCACTCTCATCAAACATGAAATTTTTTTGTAACTTTAAATGACTAGAAATTTTGATTTTGGTGTTCGATTTCAGAAAAAAAAGAGAGAAATTTCTAACATATTTGGATCTTCTAGATGCAATTTAAATGAAATAAGAGTCATTTCTAGTAGATTTAGACCTTCTAGATGCAACAGAATGATTATATTCAGCCTATATGTCACAACTTAGAAATTTGCATAAATTTAATTTAATGCATGTGATTAATTCTTTAGTGTTGTTAGATGTGTTTCAATAGATTAGCTTATTGTTATTATTATTGTTGTTGTTATTGTTATTTCCTACATAAGTGAATGCAATTTTCTTATTAGGATATTTTGTCAAAATTTCTTATCCTTTATTTCACTACTATCGAAGCCCCTTCCTAGATCTACTATATATTTTATGATTAAAGGTTGAAATCCAATTACCCTAGGAAGTTTTTCTTTTGTTAGTTATTATGCCCTTACAAGTATTTGGGAATGCATAGTTTATTCTTTATGCACATTTAGTTATAGATATTCAATCTTTATTATGCACTATTTTGTGGATTTTATGTTCCTCCTCTCTGCTTTCTACTTTTCTTCTATGATTTTGATTATCATGTTGAGATTCTATTGAATTTTTGTTATTTTGGATTTTTTTTTTGATATTTTAATTGTGTTTAGCCTCTTTTTCTGTCTTTTGGTGAATTTCTAAAATTGTGGAAACTTTGTCCAACCTGCTTTTTACATATTTTATGATACTTTGGATCAACTTTTAATATGAGCATGATTTTGAGAGAATTTTATGAAATTTTGGCTATTTTGGACATTAAATAATTAAAAGGCTAATTTGATGATAGTAGTAAGGTTATTCTAAGATCTATTGTTGATTTCCTTTGACAATGAAGATAACGAAGGCCTAGCCTTTGGAGATGCCTAGTTAAAATATATACTCTTTGGATATTTATTAGACAAATTTGTGATATCTTTGAACATTTAAATAAATTTGGGGATAATTTGATGATAGTAGGGAGGTCATTTTGAGACCTAATGGATCCTGTTGGTAGTGAGGATGACCAAGACCTAGCCTTTAGAGATGCTTGGATAAAATATGCATTCTTTGGATTTTTAGATCTCTCTTGAATTTTTGGACTTCTTTTGATTTTTGGAAAATTTTGTGGCAAATCTACACTTTAAAATATTTTGAATATTTTATTCAAAACCTTTGTCTAGCCCATATCCTACAACTTTTGGCCATAAACCTTTATGCTCCATGAAGAGGAAAATATAATAACCTTTCTTATTTGAGGGGTTCTAACTCCTCCTACATTTTGATGCAAAGAGCCCATAGTAGGAAGGGAATCATCAGAAGATGAACATGGGATGAAAGGTGGATCAATTATATACATCATGGACCTTCTAAACTTGAAAAATAATTTTTTAATATTTTGTATTTTTGTAAAATAGAAACCTTATACACCTTTTGGATATTTGAACCATGTATCTTATTTTTTGAATAAACAATCAAATATGATAAATATGAATTTGTTGTTTACCATTAGGATTGTGTGATTATAAGGATCATTTTTCATTTTCATGCATGTATTATTTATTTTATATTAATATCTTATTATTTAATTTGATAAACTTTGAACATGAATAACTTTATTTCTAAAAATCCAATTGATGTGAAATGAGAGTCGTTAGGATCATTATTTCAAGTCCCATTTTATGAAGTACTAGTAGAATTTTTAGATGACATCCTTTTTGTGATCGTGTAAAACTCCAATTTTCATTAAATAAAATTTATTTAATTATATATGAGAGTATTATAAAATTTTTCCATGATATATTGCTTTACGATATTTATGCTTCTAATCAATAATTTTTAAACTATTTTTCCACTTTTTAAAGTTAGTTAATTAAGGTTAAATTTGGATCCTTACAGTTTTGTAGCATCTCTATTAGTTATTTATAGGGTATGTTATAGATAATTAATAAGAATGTTACACTATGAAAGCTCAAAAATTAATTTTAAAAGTCATTCTTTAGCCATTCTAAAGTAGGAAAAACCTTGATTTGAAGCCTAGCACTTGATTATTTTTAATAGGATTGAACTCTTTAAAGCAGTAAAGTCTTGATGAGAGGATGTAGAGAGAGAAAATTCATTTTAGAGTAGTTATAACCCCTTCTAGAATAATTAACCATTCCTAGAATCCATAAAAAGAACCATGGAGACCAATGGACAATTACCCTCCCTTGTCTCTTCATCCTATCAATGTTCAAGACCTAGAGAGTGCATTAGAGAATGATGGAGTCTTAAGTCAATGATTGTATGGATGCTCTTGAGCAATAGATAAATGAGATCAAAGAGGCATGAAAGAGAAGCTTCATTAAATAAATCAAGGGTTTGGAAAAATTATGGAAGATATTGGAAGAGATTAGAAAATTATCCCATAATTTAGAAGGAAAATGGTCTAAAGTTCAAAGAAAGATGAATTCTATCAAATAATTGACTGACCATTTGACCCAACCTCCCAACCAAATTCAACATGTATATAGAGATCATAATGAAAAGAAACACCCATCTAGGAATCATAAAAAATAATCAATTCCCACATAGGGATTATTACCATGATTAATTTCAATCCCTAGATTAGTGTCAAGACCAATTTTCACCTAGGAATCATTATTAAGATCAATTCTAGCCTATACGGTGTGAAGGTCTAGAGATTCCATTACAAGGATAGAGATTAGAATTAGAAGGGTAAGATTATTAGAATTTACAAAATTCACCTAGATAATTCTTATCCCAAGTTCATGCTAAAAAGATAGTGAGTAAGTATACCATGTAAGGTGAAATTAACTTTTTCCTTCAAGAAATTCCTTTTCTTGGTGAATTTTTTAAATTTAAATTAGGAGACATTGATGTAATATTAGGGATCTCTTTCCTACAAAAATTTATTGTTATTGCCCATTTTGGAACTCATGTCTTAAAAGTGCTAACCACTAATAAAGTTAAGGTTCTAAGTGGGGTAGGAACAATAAAGAAAATTCATAAATTAAACATTAAGAAAGTCAAGAGACTAGTTAAGAAAGGTGCTACTATGTTTGTTGTAAGAGTAATGAAACCCCAAAAACTTTCTAGCATTGAGATTCCAAAGGAATTTAAAGAATATGAGAATTTGGTATTTGGTAAAACTAGAGTGTTGCCACCAAAAATAATTATTGAACATGTCATTGATATTTTTTTAGATATAGAACTAGTTTCAAAAGCTCTATATAGGTTTTATATTTTAGAGTTAATGAAATTAAAGGTACAACTAGATTAGTTACTAAAAGAAAAGATTCATCATAGTATCTTCCTTTGGGAAGTACTAATCCTATTCTTTGATAAAAAGGATGTAATATTAAGGTTATGTAACGATTATAGAGCATTAAACAATGTAATAATTAAAAATACCTATCCTTTGGTTAGGATTGATGACTTGTTTGATCATCTTACTAGAGCATGTTATTTTTTCAAGATTGATTTAAAAAGAGATTTTCATGAGATAAGGATTAAAGAAAAAGATATTGAGAAAATCATGTTTAGAACTAGGTACAAATTATATGAATTTATGGTGATGCCATTCAAATTGACCAATGCACTTATGATTTTTATGGCATTGATGAATAATATTTTTCAAAAATATCTTGATAAATGTTTTTATTACATTTAGGAATGATATGCTTGTTTATTTTAAGTTAAGAAAGGAACATATTGAGCATTTGAAAATTACTATGAAAACTCTCAAAAAACACTAGTTAAAGAAGAAACTAAGTAAATGTGAGTTCTTTAAAGAATAAGTATCATATTTAGGGCATATTGTATATAAGAAAGAATTACAAGTAGACATATCTAAATTTAGTGTAATATGAGAATGGCTAGAACTTAAGGATGCCATAATAGTTTGTAGTTTTCTAGGTCTAACACATTTTTATTAATATTTTATTAAATATTATTCTACTTTGGTAGCCCCTTTGACTAACCTCTTGCAAGAAAAATGTGTGTTTAAGTTTGATGAAAGATTCAGGGAAGCTTTTCTAAGACTAAAGATGATATTAACAATGGTACCTATTGTAAGAATCCTTGATGAAGAATTATCATTGGAAGTATCTATGGATGCCTATGAAGTAGGAATCGGTGTAGCTCTTTCACAAAAAGATAAGATGGCATGTTTTGTGTCTTGTAAATTACAAGGAGCCAAGGTAAATTATTCAATCCATGACTTGGAATTATTAGCAATTGTACATGCTTTCAAGGTTTGGAGTCATTATCTTTGTGGAAAATGATTTGTATTAAAAACTAAACATAAGAGTCTAGAAAATCTACAGAGAAAATTCATCTTAAACACAACAAAGTGCAAGTGGGTGGAATTATTTGCTAAATATGATTTTGAAATTAAGTACATTCTAGGAAAATAGAATATATTGGCTGATGTCCTTAGTCAAATGTATAATGTAATGATTAGTGTTATAACGACCCCTATGAAAGAAGATATTAAGAAGTAGATAAAGGAAAACCCTCATTTTAAGGGGACTTTAACCAATATAACCTCTAAACCTAATTACCATCTCTCCCTAGAAGATCTATTGATGAAGGAATATAGGGTGTGTATTCCAAAATGTCAATGGAGAACCAAATTATTATCTAAAGTCCATGAAGCATCATACACGAGACATCTTGATTATATCAAAACCAATGTGATGATACACAAGTTTTATTTTTAACCTAGGATGAAGAATGATGTATCTACATATATTATAAATTATCTAACCTATCAAAGAGATTATTAGGAGATTAATATGTAATTTTTTTATGTGTAGATGATAATAAGGGAGCTAAAAATAAGAAGCAAAATGAGAATGTAATTGTGGGGTAGCTAGACACAGAGGATAAGCATCAAGTCCATGGCAAGTAGGTTTCTTCATTAGAATGACATATCTTGATGTATCTTGAAATTATTAATTCATATTTGATGATGACAATGGCATTATAATTTACTACCAAATGGGAATGTTTAGCAATCTTAGGTCAAGGCAAATTGTCATAGGGTAGCCAAAACTAAGAAACCAAAATAATGAAATATTCATAGGTCATTTGAGAATAAGGTTATCATTATTCCCATTAGGTAATTACAAAGCTTATGATGTGGTAGATGAGAGCATGGGTATGTATGATATGAATTTTTTATTGATGTATATGGATAATGTGTTATCATGCATACGAATGTGTTTCATGTTGACATGCAATCATACTCATGTCAACCATGACGAACTATGAATCACACATCCTGGCATCTCTATAAACTATGGGTGTGTGACTAGCACCTTATCACAATCATAACTAGAAGGCACTAAAACCTTCCTGAAGGGAACAATTGCTTGTAATTTCATGCAATCAGAAGGGGGATGGTCATCTAGAAGATAGAAGATCAAGTAGAAAACATTAAGACCTTTTGGAAGAAAATAATTGGTTGGAGATGATGGCTTCTGGAAGGTAGAGGGTCATCTAGTAGCAAAGTAGAGGTAAACTATTAGCATGTTCTACTGGCATCCTCCTATAGTCCCTACCAGAAGGCACTCAAAGCTTCTAGTAGGAAACAATTGCTTAGAGATTGTGAATTTTGGAAGGTAGAGGATCATCCAGTTGCAAAATGTAGCTAAATTAAAGGATGGTGGGACTAGCACCCTCTTGTAATCCCAATCAAAAGTCTTTGAAACCTTCTACAAGGAAACAATTTCTTGTAATTTCATGTAACTGAAAGGGAGATGATCATCCAAAAGGTGGAAGATCAACTGAAAGGCATTAAGATCCTCTAGAAGAGAAGAATTAGTTAGAGATCATCTCTCCTAGAAGGTAGAGGGTCATCAAGTAGCAAGGTATAAGTAAACTATGAGCATGCGCTACTAGTAACCTTCCATAGTCCCTACAAAAAGGCACTCAAAGATTTTGGTAGGGAGAAATTGCTTAGAGATTGTGGCTTCTAGAAGGTAGAGGGTCATCTGGTTGCAAACTATAGGTAAACTACAAGGTGGTGTGACTAGCACCCTCCCATAGTCATAATTAGAAGGCTCTGAAACCTTCTAGAAGGAAATAACTACTTGTAATTTCATGCAACCAGAAAAGAGAGAATGATCCAAAAGGCAAAAGATCAACTAAAAGGCATTAAGACCTTTTGGAAATGATGAATTGTGTGGAGATCATGGCTTTTGAAAGGTAGAGGTTCATTCAGTAGTAACGTAGAGGTAAACTATGAGCATGTGCTACTAGCACCCTCCCACAGTCCCTATCAGGAGGCACTCAAAGCTTCTAGTAGGGAATAATTGCTTGAAGATTATGGGATCTAGAAGGTAGATGATCATTTGGTTGTAAATTGTAGGTAAACTACAACGTGGTGCGACTAGGATCCTCCACCTTCTAGAAGGAAATAATTGCTTGTAATTTCATGCAACCAAAAGGTAGATGGTCATTTAGAAGATGGAAGATCAACTAAAAGACATTAAGACATTTTAGAAGTGAAGAATTAGTTAGAGATGGTAGCTTCTAGAAGGCATAGGAACATCTAATAGTAAGATATAGGTAAACTGCAAGCATGTGCTACTAGCACCCTCCCGTAGTTCCTATCGAAAGGCAATCAAAGCTTCTAGTAGGGAATAATAGCTCAAAGATTTTGACTTCTAGAAGGTAGAGTTTCACTTGGTTGCAAATTGTAGCTAAACTATGGGGTGGTATGACTAGCACCCTCTCGGAGTCACAACTGGAAGGCACTAAAACCTTTCAAAAGGGATCAATTGCTCGTAATTTCATGTAATTGAAAGGGAGATGGTCATCTAGAATGTGGAAGATCAACTAGAAGGAATTTAGACCTTTTGGAAGGAAAGAATTAGTGGGAGATGATGGCTTCTAGAAGGTAGAGGATCATCTAGTAGCAACATAGAGGTAAATTGTGAGCATGTGCTACTAGCACCTTCTTGTAGTCTCTACTGAAAGGCACTTAAAGCTTCTGGTAGGGAATAATTTCCTAGAGATTGTAGCTTTTTAAAGGTAAAGGGTCATCTGGTAGAAAATTGTAGCTAAAATATGGGGTGGTGCAATTAGCATCCTCCTATAGTCCCAACTAGAAGGCTCCAAAACCTCCTGGAAGACAACAATTTCTTGTAATTTCATGCAACTAGAAGGGAGATGGTCATACGAAAGATAAAATATCAACCAAAAAACATTAAGACCTTCCAAAAGGGAAGAATTGTTTGGAGATCATCACTACCAAAAGGAAAATGGTCATCTAGTAGTAAGGTATAGGTAAACTGTGAGCATGTGCTACTAGCATCCATCCACAATTCCTATCAAAAGGAACTCAAAGCTTCCATTAGGGAATAATTGCTTAGAGATTATAGCTTTTGAAAGGTAGAGGATCATTTAATTACAAATTGTAGGTAAAATTTGGGGTGATGCAACTAGCGCCCTCCCATAGTCATAATTAGAAGGCTCTGAAACCTTCTAGAAGGGAACAATTACTTGTAATTTCATATAACCAAAAGAGAGATGATCATATAGAAGGTAAAAGATCAACTAGAAAGCATTAAAATCTTCTATAATGGAATAATTGGTTGGAGATTATGGTTTCCAAAAGGTATAGGATCATCTAGTAGCAACATAGAGGTAAACTATGAGCACATGTTACTAGCACCCTCATGTAGTCCCTACTAAGAGGCACTCAAAGCTTATGGTAGGGAAAAATTACTAAAAGATTGTGGCTTTTGAAAGGTAGAGCATCATCTAGTTGTAAATTGTAGGTATACTATGGGGTGGTGTGACTAGCACCCTCTCGTAGTCCCAATTGGAAGGCTTTGAAACCTTCTAGAAGGGAACAATTACTTGTAATTTCATGTAACTAGAAGAGAGATGGTCATCTAGAAGGTGAAAGATCAATCAAAATGTGAGGCATTAAGACCTTCCAGAAGGAAAGAATTGGGTAGAGATTATGGCTTCTATAAGGCAAAGGATCATCTAGTAGCAAGGTATAGGTAAATTGTGAGCATGTGCTACTAGCACCCTCCCACAATCCCTACCAAAAAGTACTCAAGCCTTCTTACACCAAATAATTGCTTAGAGATCATAACTATCAAAAGGAAGAGGATCATCTAGAAGGCTAAAGATTATCGTGGAGGCATTAAGACCTTTTGGTTTTGAATAATTGCCTAGAGATTATGGCTTTTAGAAGGTAGAGGGTTAACCAGTAGTAAGGTCTAGTCCATAGTAGCATCCTCTGAAAGGTATAGGGTCATTCAAAAGGTATTCAAACCTTTCAATAGGGAATAATTTCTTAGAAACTTCACCTGAACTAGACTTCTAAAATGTTTTGTGCCTTTTAGTAGGCCAAAATTACAAGAAGTTTTCATCTTCTACCTAAATCCTAAATCCTAAACCTTAAAGTATGCTATGGTTTGATCCCAATGTAACACAATGTTTAAATTAATATTTAACACTAAATCATAAATGAAAATCACATACTCTATCTAATCATAAACATGAAAACTTTTATGATTTCTATTTTCTTTCTTAGGTTTCCTAGTTATCATACTTAACCTTCATGTAATGAATATTTGTAAATTTTCCAATTAAATACTAAGTTTACAACACAACTAATGGTATCCCAAGATATTTCTGTGCCTTGGGTGGTTATTTTTTATTCTTGAAATTTATACATTCTTAGTTGTTTCAATATATCAAACATGAAAACTTTTATGATTCCTAATGTCATACTAATGTTTTCAACTCATCATACTTAACTATCATCTAATGACTAATTATAACTTTTAAAATTAGGTACAAAGTTTACAATAGAAGTGTTAATTTATAGTTTTTGTTGTTATATGTTAGCGTTTTTTTAATATGCTATGATTAGATTGTATTTTGGCTAAAATTGCGTGCAACTGCTACTCTTAGTAGCTCCTTGCAGGCCCTCGCAACATACAAATCAAACTAGGGGTCGCAACTTAAAAGTTCAAGATGCATTATTATATTTAAACTGTGAGAAGAGAATCAAAGTGCGACTCACAATTTTTTGTAAAATGCAATCCACAACACCTTGCATCATGGGGTAAAATGTAAAAAGATAAAAATGAATTATCTTGACTATTATTTTCACTTTTAATTTTACTTTCACTTCTAGATATTGACGAGAAGCAATGTCGTAGAAGGTTGCGAAGAAAGGTAATAAAGGCAGCAGTAGAGGATTTCATTTCAAAGAATTAAATTTCAGAATTTAAAATAGCCATGACTGGAAGGGTAAGTTAAACCACACCACAATTCTAAATTTATTATCCTTTTTCTCATGCTACAATTAGATTTGATAGTTTGTGATCTGATTATATTGGAGAATTTTAGTTTTGAATATAGTTTTCTAATTTTGGTTACTAAATTTTATCTATTTTTACTTGAAAGATCATTAACACTTTTTCATATATTGCTATGGTTATATTTCCTCTAGTTGTATTTCTTTGTATTAATTACTAAAGCTAATGTTGGGATAGGGTGCTATAATTTCTAAAAATTACATTACTGATTTTTATTAGAATCTAGTTTTGCATTCTAGGAATTATCAAACTTTTTAATTTTTTTCCCTTGGCATTGTCCTTGGGAAAAAGGAGTTAAATGTGGAAAACACTTCACCAACTTCTTAAAACAAAACATTTGAAGAATGTGAGGAAGGTGAGAGCATGTTAATTTCTAGGAAATTGCACAACAGCAAGAATTACAAAATCCCCCAGCAAGGCATTTTTCAAAAGATGATATTCATTGTTCTTATTTCTACGACGATTCATTTGCTTGGATATATAGAGATAGAGTAGATGATTTTATTGAGGATGAATAGAAGAATGTGATATTTCCTTGTGAATTTTTCTATATAATGAAAAGAAATAGAAATGGACAAAGGATACGTGCTCACAAGCAAACCATTACACTAGTTGCATAATGTAAGTTACTCACCATTGTTTCATATTTATGTAATAACATCTTATAATGCAAAGATGCATAATTTAGAAGAATATGATCCTTGTTTGAATATGTTTTTTTTTATCAGTTATCATTGCCAATATGGACCAAATGTCACCATGGGGATAGCACCCAAGGAGGTAGAAAAAGAAATAAGTTTGGAAGAAAGACTACTTGTCAATGTCATTTCATACTTTGCTATATGAGAGGAGTTGATCATGTTGCATGTATTATATATAAAAAAATGAATCATATTGATAAATGAAGAACTTACTATCATGGCTTGCTTGGCCCCAAGATAGATAAAAGAAACTCACAATCCATACACATTTCCAAAGAGGTGCATCAAAAGATAGTGTTTTATGGAAAGAATGATTACCAATAGATCTCATCTATGAGAGGTATATAAAGGATCTTTTTAAGGGAGGATAGGAGTTTATGCTATCAAGAAAGATGGATATCATTCTTATTAAAAAATACATCTACAACACTTGCAAAAATGTAATTGCTAATTATAAGAAAAGTGAGCATGATAAAATAAATACCCAACTATGGTACCAAACGACCTATGATTTTTCATTTACTGCCAAGAAGAGAACCAACAACAAGGTGTCCCATTTATCGTTGGGTTGCAGTCATCTTGGATGCTCAAAAAGATTATAGCTCTATCTCAATGTAGTATCCTTACAATGGATTCCACTTTCAACACTAACAAAATATGGTGTCAGTTTCAATAATGGGTGTTATTATTCCATTTTCAAAATTTTTGGTGTGATAGTAGAATTTTACATTAACTAATTACAAACATGTGGTTCTCTTTGTAGTTCCATATTCATACTGTGATGGCTTTTGATTCATATCTTAATGGACTTCCAATTGCATGGGTGATATCCTCAAGGTGCACTAAATCAGACATAAGTGTTTGGCTTTCAAAGCTCCATCGAAGAGGCAAGGCTAAGGATCCTAAATGAATAGTCAATGCTTTCATACTAGATGACTTAAAGGAAAATATGAATGTAGTGAGGTAACTTTTAAGGCATTCAAAAATAAACTTGAAAACATGCTACCTTGGTTTGAAATATCTTAACATGTGCTTCAACTAAATAATTAATAGGTTTTTTTTTGGCAGCATAATTTTTTTAAAGAATTTGGCATGTTAAGAAGGCATGGAGGAAAAACTTGGAAACCAAAGTTAGAGATTTCAACTAAATAAAAGAAATGGATGATCATCTTAATCAAATTATGAATGAATGCAAAACCATTGTAGATGTTGTTGTTGAAATAGAAAATTTTATTAATAGGTTTCATGAGAACTCAAAATTCATTAAGTACTTAAAACAATAGTGGTTAAATGGAGATAAATTTAGGGAGTTTTTATTCCATAATAGCATTTCATTCAAGTTCATATTCATACTCATACAGTCTTTTCCCATTTTTTTATTGCTTATTTCTATCTTTAACTTTTTATTTTCAAAGATGTAGGCTAAAGCATTCCATGATGTTTTCCATGCACAACAACACACAAATAATGTTGTCAAGTCATACCATGTATTTTTAAAGGGAATATTTTTTAGAGATATAAGAAATAGGAAATACTAAAGGATTGATTGGCTCATATGGAGCTTGACAAAGGTACAACTATATTATTAGCATAATTCAAGTATTAAAGCTGTAGGATATTTTGTAAACAAGAAAGATAGAGATTTTAATAAGAAGTCTTGGGAAAAGACTTTACAAATAGCTGATGTTGACTATGTCCAAGTTGTGAAAAAGGAACATGAATATGTTATGTGAAGTTACAATAGTTTGATGCCAAACACTTGGTACAGGGTTTCAAAGGTGTCTTCTTTTAGTATATCTTGTGAGTGTAAATGGTTTTGCCTTGGCCATTTTTAAAAACACTTGATGAAAGTTCTTATTAGGGTGAAGGGTTTTACCAATGCATTCAAGTTCTTCTTCTAAGATGAGTTTTATAATTCACATGTTCCTATGGAACTAAATTCATTCAAGCCACATCAATTCCCTTATGAGGAAGATGCTTCAAAACTTGGAATGATAGTAGAGACATTAGGATCAACTAGCTAGAGGTCTATAACAAATGAGGTGGACATGGAGAAGAAAACAGACCAAGATATGGAGGTGGACAAAGAGAAAGTAGAATCACAGTGGTAGAAAAAAATTCTTGAGCTCAAAAAAAAATTTGACAAAATTCACAAAGACATCACTTACAAACAAGAAAAGTATTTTAGAAATATAAAAACATGTGGAATTATTGGAATCAAAGTTCATATTTTCAAGTAACATAGATGGATTTCTGAGTGAGAAAAGATTATCAAGTTGGGATAGTTCTACCAAATTTTCTGCCCAAAATCTTTCTAAGCCTAAGTGTGCAAGAAACTATTTTTAGAGAGGATGAGGATACTATTCATTCACTTATCTATGGTTATTAAAATGCTTTATATTGCGTTGCTCTTATTTTAACAAATTTCATTCTTCTTGGAGATTGGACTGTAGACGGCCAACAAAATCATGGACAATTCTCTAATCCCATGTCTACCCTAAACCAATAGCTCATTATATGGATATTTTGTTAATTTATTTTACATTCAACATTCTTGGAAAGCAAACTATGATTGGAAGATATTATTTATTTGTTATTGATTACTTGACAACATGTTTGTCACTCTCTTTTGTTGGATCAAATAATGCTTTATTTTACTCAAATGATTGTTGCAAGACTATGTATTGGATATGTGTAGGCTATTTGTAAATTATTAATTATGGTTTCTACTATGATCCTTATATATTAGGCTTTCCTTTGTATTTTGTGATGTCTCAAATATTTCTTTGTTAATAACTACAAGAACTACAATTTGCATGTTCCCATAATTTTATTAACATTACATGTAAGAACATGCATCACACAGTATTCTACAGTATTTAATTTTATTTATGTATGTGATTCATTCCTACTTCACAAAATCATTTTGCAAGTTCATGCGATGCACATATCTCCGAAATTAAATTTTTTACAGAAACTAGTCTAACACATTATTCTTTAATGCAAGTGGCACTTTTCAAGTTCCAATTATGATTAGAAATTAATACTGTGAGTCACATATTCTTAAGAAGTCTGACATTTGCAATTTTTTATGCTTGTCACAACATTTAGATCAAACTACGAGGAGCAACTTAATAACGTGAGATGCATCTTTTGAGATAAACTACAAGATGAGAATTAAAGTGTGACTTGCAGTATTATAAAAAATGCAAGTCGTAAGACCTCACAACATGGCGTTAAAGGTAAAAAATTAAAATGAATCAACTCAACTTTAATTTTCATCTTTACTTTCATTTTGACTTTCATTTCCATGCAACAATCATCCAGTGAGAAGCAGTGTTGTAGAAGGTCAGAGTAGAGCTACCAAGGTAGTAGCAAAGGATTTCATCTCAAGGAATTAAATTTCAGACATTGAAGCAGGAATGAGTGGGAGGGCAAGTTAAACCACACCACAATTCTCAATTTCCTAAATTTTTTCCTCATGCTAGGATTAGCAGCAACAATTAGCAAATCATTTAAATTAGATAATTTTGTTTAGGACATGATTTTCTCTTTAAGGGATTTTGTGATTTGAGAAACTTTGCTTAAAATGTGTTGCCCTTATCTTATGGAATCAAAAAATGAGGGTTAACATAGGAAAAAATGATTTTATAAAAAAAATTATTTTAAAAAATTGGGTTTTACAACTTCTGTTTCCTCCCTTTTTTTTAATTATTAGAAGCAACATAGGAATTTCATTACTCATATTAGTCATTCCAATATAAATTACACTATAGTTTTGTATCCTTTAAAAGCTTAAATTGGTTCAACATGCTATTTTGGAATGGTGAAAAGCCCATCCATCCAATTAGAAAGGTTTCTCAGTGGAATGCTAATTTTGGTTACTTTCATTCTTATGTTTCCCTTCAAGTCACCAAGACCTAGTCAACACAATTTGAAACAGAGAATGGTAGTCCCACCTCAAGTCCTACAAGGCTGGGCAACATTTCTCTTTAATTTTATCTCAATCTATTGACTATCTATTATATAAGGGATGTTAATAAAATTAAAGAAATTATTGCAGCTGTTGATTATTGTCTATCGCCTCAAGTAATCCCTTCTTTATTAGAATTCCTAACCAACCATGAATGTTATCCAAACCCATTATTCAAGGGTGTCTAAGAGGCTAGATTTATTACCTTTTTATATTAATTTTCTCCAAAGACCTTATAGTAAACTTGCTCTAATAGAGGAAATGAGAGCCATGCTTAGGATTTAGCCTCTCAAAATCTCATATTTTGAATTCAGTTCAACAATAAATTTGAAGATTCTATTGCACCAAATACAATGCTTTTGTACATTACCAATCTTCAACGTATGGCCAGCAACAACAAAAGAACCTCTTTTGCTACCATTTGGATTTCTTCATAAGCCCATGCACATAGGCGAAAATAAGAAAAAAAAAATTTAATAGCATTGTAGATCACAAGACATCACTTTCTAGCACCATAATCCTTCACATGTGGGGTTGTGATACACCCAATCCAAAAATACTTTGGTTGCACGACCAAGGTTAATGAAAAAATCCATGCACTAAAATAAATCATATGATGATTTTTCTAGGTTTTGTCTCCTTAAAAGTAAAAATTAAAGAATGATGAGGATAAATGGATATCATAAAATATTGCCACAAAAAAATGGAGACAAGAGACAATTGGCTGATAAAATTGATGATTCCAATACTGTTTCCTCTATTCAATTTATTACATGGTTTGGCTAGCATTGATGATTTCTACATGTAGGATTAATTCAAGTTTAGAAAAAAAAAATCTTAGGAGTGGTAAGAAAGGTCAAAATCATGTAGTCAAATACTATTTTCAGTATTTTTTTTTATTTACTATTAATTCTACACCAATTTTAACATTTTCATTCTTTAAGACTTATGTTTCAAATGCATATGCATGTGCACATTTCTTTAATATAATTTCTTGACTATAGAATTTATTCACTTGATTTTGGGAACATTCTTTATCTTTTAAATCTTCAATTACATGGAACATTATTAAATATGCCAATTCCAATGTATAATTTCTAGATGTTGTAAATTTGGCTTTAATAATAGTGTTTGTCTATACATTTTTTTCTGCTTGGTTGTAGATATCTGGTTCATAGATGAGACTTATAATTTATGTGCATCTCCTCTTGTTTCTACTTCAATAAGTCATGTTTTTGACAAGTTTAAAAATAACTTGTTTGTTGTTTATTAAATTTCTTTAATATCGTACTAGGAGTATGTGATTGTCAATTCATAGAGTTTCCTTGAAATTATGATTTGGGATGTAGATTTGAGATCATTGTTGTTGGAAATGTATTGGAATGGTTAATAGCAATGTAGTCATTGGATATTGCATTGATGGTGTTGTGGATCATTGAACTTAGAAGCAGGGGGTGGCGGGGGGATGAATAAGTTTCCCAAAATGACATTCTTTGGACAAAGCGCACACACCAAATTTGATATGTTTTCCTAACTTGGGTAGTCCACACTCAAAGGGTAGATTACTAGCACATCTTCAAACTTTGTTACTCTCAAATGTGGTTTGAAGGATACCACACCTTGTACAATCTCTAAGCTCTGTTATAGAGTGTTGTGACATTGCACCAACCACTCAACCTTGTAAGGTCCTAAAAAGCTTAGAATATGGTTTTCTAGCTTCCATAACCTTTACAATATTGAGCTTTGCTCTAGATTACTATGGCACTGCATAGCCACTCAATCCTGCAGGATACCAACAAGCTCAATCAAGATGCCTTCCCACAAGAAGCACATCAACCCTGCAGGGTCCAAGGAAGAACAACAATTACAAGAGATGAATGCAACTTAGTTTGTTGGTCCTTGCACTTTGAAGTACAACACACTTTTCAATGGACAAAAGAGAATATAATGAAGAGCAACAATGATTATAATGATAGACAAATGATTATACATTGATTGTATAAGAGCTTGCCCTTTTCCTAATGAGAATGATGTCTTCTTATAGTCAACATATTTCCAAATCCATCTTGGAACTTGTGCAACAACTATCTAATGGTAGCTAATAGTCATGGAAGATGTCTTCTTCATGCTTGAGACATCTTTTTGTATTTGCCTCCATTCTAGGAAGACGTCTTTGTCTAGGGAAAAACATCTTTCTAAAACTAGTGTCTATTCTGGGAAGATGTCTTTTCCTGATAAAAGACATCTACTATTTCTTAGAGATGTCTTTTTCTATGCATCTTTCAATTCTACCAAGACATCTACTATTTCTTGGAGACATCTTTCTTCACCTCCCTTTGCATGATGAATTCTTCATTTGTTGTTCACAACCTTACACTTTTGCTTACTTCAATGATGAAAAATTTGCTTATAAGTTATTTGGTCCTTATTCATGTTTTTTGAATTCTCCTCCATTGAGCTCTCCTTTTGTGGATGAGACCTTAAGACCTTGTGGATGACTTTCTCATTTGGTCTAAACCAGTGCATTCCTTGTCATTTCATTTTAGTCCTACAACCACACAACCTTTGACTCCATTTTACTTAATATTTTGACATACCAAAAGGTCCATAGTTATGATGAAAAAAGTTCAAGTCTATTTATCATTAATTATCATTATCCAACAATGATTTAATTGTTAAAATTTGAGCTATAATATATTTTTGTATTCTCAGAGAGGAGTCTGATTACAACTAGATTCTAGGAGGAGATTAGGTAGAGTCAGGAAGCACAAGAGAGAGTAGAAACACAGTGAAGAAATCCTCTATGCTCTTAGGTTGCTACACAAAATGCTACTAGAAAGTAGAAGTAGGAGGCATACCACCATTCACAATTGACACTAGCATGACAAGAGTGATAGTGAAGGAAGGTAAAATTCAGAATAATCTCCTTGCAAATTCTAAGGAACTTTCACCCCTTGATGTAACTTGTTTGGCCTGAGATGGTTGACAAGCTTATTTAATTTTTTCTTTATTTCATCATCACTTGAGGTTTTGATTACTATGAGGAGGTCCATTAATTCTATGTGGTGCATCATCAAGGATCACCTATCTTAAAGATAGTCTAGGTTGGTAACTCTACCTATATAGTTACTAACAATGTCTTGGGCTAGGTAATCAACATGGAAGTTGGCCCATAGCAGGAGTATTTTGTTACTACCACCTCAGAGAAAAAAACACAGCTACTAAACATGGTGCCTAAGGTGAAGACTAATGAGACAAGATGACCGTATAAGAACTTCAACTTACAACAAAGACTTCTTATTAAGGTGATACACACAAATCCCCTAACTATCATGCATCATTCTCATGTGATGTCCTTTGCCATTATGGTCATGATAGATTTAGAGGATTGTTCCATAAACTCTCCCTAACTTATCAGCTAAGATTGTCAGCTAAGATGCTGCTACCATGCCTTTCCCCTTAGCCATGTCTACTCTTTTCAAGCATTGTAAAATCCTAGAACCTAGAGATGAGGATGAAAGAGATATCCAAGTTTTTTCTAAGGATTAGTTTCCACATTTGGGGTGTGCATTCTACACCCAGGGTGTCCCTAGGACATGACTTAATTATCTCATTTGGCTCCTAGATCCACATGTCCTAGAAGATGATGAGAAGTTTGGTTGGGATCAATTTTATGGGCACCACAAGAAGATGTAGATCACACCTATTAATCCTAGCTAGTAGTAAGAGCAGTTTGGAGATGGCACAACACTATTTTCCTACTTAGAGGTAATGGCGGATAGGTTGACTACCCACATGAATGTCATGCAGTCTTTGATTGATCATTGGTTTGGATGGGTGGACAAGAGACTTTCTTTCCTTTTTGTGAATGTTTAGTCACTAGGTAAATACTCATATGAATACTTCTAGTCATTGCATGGGTCCTCTAGTTTAGCAGCAATGGAGGATTTTACTACTCCCATGTTTGTTAAGATGACCACTCTAATGCATGAGTCAGAGGCTAGACCATTAGGAATAGCAGGAGTAGAGAAGTAACCAGTTGTCACAATTGATGATACTATCATGGAGATAGATTTTATGTAGACCAATGATGCTCCAAATGAAGATCAAGATAACATTACATTGGGATCTGGGTAGACATTTGTGTTCATGTATACATATTCATTCATGGTTGCCTCTAACATTGCTTTTTGATGATATTTATGTATTTACATGGTCAGTTATTAACATGTTTTAAAAAAATTAATACCATGATCCAATGGATGATTTTCTGGTTAAATTTATTTGATTATTTGATAGGTTATAGAAGTTGTGGGAAAAGATTGATATTTAGGTATATATGCTTCTAAACTGTGTGCTATGATTATGCATTTATGAGTATGGTTGTTGGTATTTCCTGGTAGACCATGTTATGTGACTTTGAGTTAGTGTTATTTGCTAGAACATGTTATGGCATTATGATGTTTTGATTGGATCCTCTAGAAGTGCGTTAAGAAGTGTGGATCTCATTCTATTAGTAAAGATGAGGAAAAGTAATGGGGAAAGCTTAGAAAAATATAATCCATAAATAAAGTGGTTTATATTTTGATTTATAAATAAACATAGTTCATTTTCACTCTTCCTTCTTGATCATGCATATTGATTTTTTGTTACATTTCTTCTTCTTCTTTGATTTCTCTCATTTCTTAGTTAATTTTTGTAATTTCTAGAATATTTAGAAGTTGGTGCTAGGTAAGCTATGAGCTGAGAGATTTAGTTTGGATTTTGGAGAATCTAGAACTTCATTGAAAGCATTTTGATGCTTTATTTTTTGATTTTTGGTTTTTATTTATAAGGAGTTTTAGGTTGAGATGGACGTTTTTAGCTATTCTCAATTTGGACAATTTGATTTTTGTGCATGGTTATGGAAATGTAATTAAGACATTGAGGACTTATATGATGTGAATTTGTGTTATGATGTAAATGGTGTATGTGTGTTTTTGATATTATTGATGGTGTATGATCATAAATTTGTAACAATGTATGATGGAAACAAAATGCATCATTCTTAGGAACTTGTTTTATTTTCTCTTATCAAGAACTATGAGCCACATGCAGGTGACATGCATAACACATTCTAAAAAATATAAACTATGAGATACATCTGTATCGTAGTGCGGTCATAGGCATATTAGAGAAAATAGTGCTAGTGCACTACAAGCATGGAATACCTCGCAGTTAGAAGCCAAAACTTATTCCAACATAGTGCTTGTGGCATGTAGCTCACAATTTACTCGCAGCATGCCCAAAAGCAACATTTCCAAAGTCCTGCAACCATGAATTCACTTGTAGTGAATATCCAAGAATTCAATAGAAAATAACACTAGAGACATGTGATTTGTAGTCCTCTCACATTTCAAAATTTCAACCATGTCATGCACTACAACATGCAAGTACTCGCAGTGGTACTGCACTACAAGCATGGAAGACCTCACAGTTAGAAGCCAAAACTTATTCAAAAATAATGCTAGAGACATGTAGCTTGCAATCCTCTTGCATTTCAAAATTTCAGCCATGCAATGCACTGCAACATGCATGTACTTGTAGTGCTAGTGAACTATGTGATGTCATGTGAGCCTCATGATCTCATAGTCCAACAAAGAACATTAAGGGATCAAATCACAAGTATACTAAAGGGAATGAGGATTCTAAAGTAGAGGTACTATAGTTATGGTCTATATTTTATTCTATAAAATAATGCCTATACCAACTTCTTCATTAAATAATATAATGAAATCAAATTTTTCTTCATTCTTTTATTTCAAAATTAAAATAGTTATCTCAAATAATGTAAGATCTTTTGAGTGAGAAGATAGAAGTGGAAAATTAACTAGCTAATCGATAATGTAGTTGAATTTTATTAAATGCTACAACTTGAATTCTAGATCATATTCTTCAAGAACTATTGCTCACATTGCCAATATAAAACTCCCATAAGAATTTTCCAAAATTTACTTCAATATATATAGCGAGTAATGTTGAGCATACCACACTATCACTGTGTTCACCTAAACAACGCTATTACCCATTACTATGTTAATAAAGTGCTTTATTATCTTAGTTAATTGAGGAGTAAATTAACAAATTGGTATCAAAGCTAGGTTAAGATATTGGGTACTGCTAAGTATGTTGAATAAATAGAAAAGTTCAATGGTAGTAACTACAATTGTTAGAAGCTTAGGATATAAGTTCCAATAAGGACTGCAAGAGGCTGCTGGTTGCACATGTTCATAGTTTAGCTAGAACTTCTAATTGGATGATCCTATGCCTACCAGAAACCATAATCTCCAAGAAATCCATTGCAATTAGAAGGTCTTAATGCCTTATAGATGATATTTCGCCTTCCAGATGATCCTCTTTCTTTTGATAGCATCAAACTACAAGAAATTTTTCCTTTTGGAAGGTCTATGTGCCTTTTGGTTGGGACTGTGGGAGGGTGCTAGATGCAATGGCTCACAATTTACCTAGACCCTACTTCTAGTTGATCCTATGCCATCTAGAAGCCATGATCCTATAGAAATTCTTCACAACTAGAAGGCCTTAATACCTTTTGGATGATCTTCAACTTCCAGATGACCGTCTCCCTTCTAGTAGCATCAAATTACAAGTAGTTGTTCCCTTCTAGAAGGACTATTTGCCTTTTGGTTGGGACTATAGGAGGGTGCTAGATGCACTATCTCATGGTTTCCCTAAACCTTGCTTTCAATTGACCCTCTTCCATCTGGAAGCCATGATCTCCTTGTAATTCTTCACAACTAGAAGGTTTTAATGCATTTTGAATGACCCTCTCCCTTATGGTAGCATCAAATCACAAGTAATTTTTCCCTTTTAGAAGGTCTTTGTGTCTTCTAGTTGTGACTGCAGGAGGGTGCTGGTCGCACTCCCTTGTAGTTTAACAAGAATATGCAACTAAATGATCCCCTACCTTCAAATATCTAGGATCTTGGAGCAATTGTACCCTTCTAAAAGGTTTGAGTTCTTTTCAGTAGGGACTACAAGAAGGTGCTAGTTGCACTACCTCACAAATTAGCTAGAATTTACAATTGGATGACCCTCTACCTTCTAGAATCCATGATATCCTAGCAATTATTCATAAGTGGAAGGTATTAATGCCTTCTAGATGATCTGTTACCTTTTAGATGACCTATCCCTTTTGATAGCATCAAATTACAAGCAATTGTTCCCTTCTAGAAGGCTTATGTGCCTTTTTGTTAGGATTGCAGGAGAGTGCTAAACACACTATCTTGCAATTTCCTTGGACCCTAATTTTAGTTGACCCTCTACCATCTAGAAGCCATGACCTCCTTGCAATTCTTTGCAATCAAAAGATCTTAATTTCTTCTAGACAATCCTCTTCCTTTTGATAGCATCAAATTACAAGCAATTGAACATCTTTGTGCCTCATAGTTGTGATTGTGGGAGGAAGTTGGTCACACTTCCTCGTAGTTTAGCAAGAATATGGAATTGGATGATCCTCTTACTTTTGGTATTTAGGATCTTGGATTAATTGTATTCTTTTGGGAGGTTAAAGTGCATTCCAATAGGGAATGTGGGAGGGTGCTAGTTGCACTGTCTCATAGTTTAGCTAGAATTTCCAACTGAGTGACCCTCTACCTTCTAGAAGCCATAATCTCCAAGTAGTTATTCAGAACTAGAAGGTCTTAATGCCTTCTAGATGATCTTCAACCTTCTAAATGATCCTCTCCCTTCTAATAGCATCAAATTACAAGTAATTTTTCCTTCTGAAAGGTTTGGATGCCTTCCGATTGGGACCATAAAAGGGTGCTAGGTACATTTTCTTGTAGTTTACCTAGACCCTACTTCTGGTTGACCTTCTACCATCTAGAGGCAACAATCTCAAAGCAATGTTCCTTTCCAATATGTCTTGTGGATGCGATATTTCTTGAATGGCATTATGATGATCGAAACCATGACAAATTCAGAGAGGTGAATGGCTTAAAGCATAAAAACTATTATTGGAAATGCTTCTACCTTTATGGAATAATCTAATCATTAGGATTTGTTGCTCATTAGTGGTGGGGATGATGATTCTTCTCTACCATTATTCACAAATTCAAATGATTGCTATTTAGTGAGTAACGTTGAGCACACTACACTATCATCATGTCCACCCAATATTTACACTACTACTATCCATTACTGTGTCAATAAAGTGTTCTATTATCCTAATTAATTAAGATGTAAATTAACAAAGTGGTATAATAGATAGGTTGAATTAATTATTTAGGTTCTTATCTTCTTATGTGCATTAAAATAGTGGGTACTACTATTTACATAGAAGAAATAAAAAATTCAATGGTAGCAACTATAGTCATGACTGTGGAAGGGTGCTAATCACACTCACACATAATTTAGCTAGATTTACCTTCTTGTAGCCAAAATCTTGGTGCAATTATTCCCTTTTGAAATGTCTAGGTGCTTGTCAATGGGATCTACATGACACTGCAAGCCACATTAATCTCACAACATGAAGTTGAGATCAACTTGTCTACAATGCATCACACTATGACTCACTTGTCTTTGTAATCTAACCTTAAAGGATGCAAGTACATGTGCATCACATGCTTTTAGAAAATGCGATGACATACCAGATGCATGGTTTCACAACTTTGATGTGCAAGACAATGCATCATGTATTTCCCTTGTAGTTTGAAAACCCATAAATAGTGCATGAAGTTGTGAATCATAATTAAGTCACAGCCTAAAATAGAGACATCCTAATTACAGTGCATTCAATTATAACTCACATGCCCTCACATATTGGAGATAGTGCATGATACTGCGATGTGCATGTCATTGTAGTCTATGACCGTGAGGTGCGAGGTCCTACGAAGCACAATTCTCATTAAACATATGCCACAAACACATGTTTCTCAAAAATTTATGGGCTTCATGAGAACTTAGAATTTCCCATATTGTGATCTTCTAATACATTGAAAAATAATTGGAAGTGAAATTCAAATCTTTAGAGAGTACCAAGTGATGCATAAATATTATGGTATACATTCCACAATCATATATATTTTCTTATTTTGGAAGACCATCAACAGTAATAACATTCCATTTTGAAGCTACTTTTTTCTCTTTCCCTTGATTTAAATGACACCATTAAAACAAAGAGTCTCACCATCAAATAAATGGTCAATAAAATTTAGCATCAATTTCTTAACTGCTGCAAGATGTTCTGAAGAAGGCATTGAATCATACATCAAAATTTTAAATGCCAATACGTCAATAACAAGAAGAAGCTAAAGCCAATCAATGTTTAAAGGAATAAAAAAGAATGTGTATCTGAATTACAAGAACTCATCCCAACATGTTTTATCTTTAAGCTCTTTAAAAATATCTATTTCTATGACATAATCATCAACTTCTTCTTCAACATACGTACCACTTTCAACATTTACGATGTCTTTTGCTACTTTTCTTTGTTCTATGTCTCGACTGGTTCTTCTAAGATACATGCATATTATTCTTAAAGGACTTTGCATAACATTGAAACATAGAATATTTTATATTCTAAAATTCATGAGAATCATAGAGAGACTTCTGAAGTTCCTTCAAGTGCATGATGTAAGCATCTATGATGTCATTGTCTAGCCATTCTTTCCATCCTTTTTTTATAAATTCTTAAAAGAGAATCTTGTGGTAACATATGGGGCAAATGATGTTCTCACAAGCTCTTTCTTATCAAGCAGACCAAAAACAAGCAACTACATTACTCTATCAATTGTTGCACAATCATCAATTGGTGTTTTGAAATCAACATTGGAATCAATTGCAACATGGAAAAATTAAATAATAAACTCATATTGCATTTTACAATTAGTTTCATGGATATAATAAGACAATAACAATAAAATTTTACAAAAAAAAAAACACCCTAATACAAGCACTAAACATAAAAAATGCAACAATAATAACAAGTTCAGTTACTTGTTACTTTTTGGAAATTCATCTTCTCATGGATTATTTGTTCTTTATTGTACTCAACATAAAAAAATAATTTCTTAGTTTCTTTGGGTATACCAATATAATTCAAATCTATTACACACATTCACATTAAGGACATTCAAAAGAAGCTTACAAAAATAATAAATATTTTTAAAAATAGAAAAAATGTACAACATCATACCATTATTAGGATCTTCTATAATATTGCTTCTATCAGGGTGACTGTTATTGGCCACTAATGCATTACTTAGCACACATGTTTTAGTATTTAGTGGTATAATTTCATCACCCATTTTCTAATTCTAGACAATAAGCTTCTTTACGCAACTATTTTCGTTGGCTGCAAAGTTCTCTATTTTTTCCTTGAGTGCATTCTTCTCCTCTAGCAACTAAGGCTTGTCAAATTTCAACTCCTTCATAATAATCCAAAGTGTTGCATTACTTTTGGAATATTGACGTAGTGTCTTGATCACATTATATAACTTGTCTTTGATTACTTTTAGAGAACATTTGTCACGATGGCAAACATCTTGCATAGAAGGTTTCTCTTCTTCTTTTCACTAGATAAACGTTAAAGCCTCTCAAACAATGATGCATTCCTAAAAATTCTATCACGATGTAACTTCAATATATCCTGAAGTTATGCAAGGATAAACTATATGTTATGCTTTTGTAATAATTTTCTCACTATAATTGGAAAGCCAAGAGACTCTCTAACAACATGAAGCTGCCATGCCCTTCCACACCTCCTCATCTCAAATAGTATGGTCACTGGGATATCAAAAAAAAAATCTTCATTGTTATCTAATGCCCACACGAGTAAAATTGCATTATTGAAAATCTTACCTTTGATAGTGTTTACTGGAAATAAAGCCTACCACATAAATTTGAAGAGCAACAATAACTCTAGATAGCAATTTGGGTTGCTATATCTCTTATCAAATTTTTGGGCATAGTGAACTAAGCGATTTTCACTTTTCTTCCACATTTGTTCCTTGATAGTTGGCTCATTGCTACATGGAACTTGTATGATATCTGCAATATCATTTGCATTGAAGATGAAATTCTAATTTTGGATAGTTTGAAATAAACCCTTTCTACCTTTTTCAAGGTGTTGAACTTTATACGATCAACATCGTAACATTGTTTTTTCCACTCCTTTTTAACTTTTGCATTTGATTGTGTGGACATATCTACAATTGTCCATTCATTGGGCAATTCCAAGGCCTTTATTATAGCCTCCTTCTAGTAGGAAATGGTGATGTCTTTAATTTTCATCATCATATCCCCTTGATGATTATTCCAAAATAAGTATTTCTTACCAAGGTATCATTCCCCACTGGTAGAGATTGTGGACCAAAGCAAAGATGTTTGGAATTGCACCCTAATCTTTTGAGGAGTGAACTCTAAGAATGATCCAAAGTTGGACCCTTGAAGAATCAAACTTTGGATTTTCTTGCTCTTAACCTTCTCTAAGCAAGCCTTAGTAAGTGTGACCTCTAGGCTAGGCTTGGGTCTAGACACTTCATCTTTCCCTAGGCTACCTCATTTCTGCAATGAGAATCTAGTGAATAAATTCCACCTTCAGTTCTTTCCTTAGAGGGCCTATTGCATGAGTGGCCTTAACTGATTTCTCAACTTGTTATTGTTGTTTTTGTTATCCTTATCCTCCTTTTTCAATGCTTCTTCCTTAGCTATAAAGGTCCACCCACTTAGGGGTGTTATTTTGGTGTCATTTGCAATCACATAGACAACTATTGATTAGTTCTTAGTATGGATAGAAGTGTTAAGATCCTTCTAGCATATTTTAGTTAGCTTAATTTTCAAAAAAAATGACATTAATGCTCCTAAGTGATCATAGTCTTATGGTTATAAGGTCCTAATATAGCTAAGAATTAATAATTTTAATTATTTTAATCCTTAACTACATATGTTGCTAACTATGGGGTATGGAAAAAAGTGCTGAGATCCGTAGTCTTGATGCCTCCATGATGTAGAGCTCAACTTAGAGCTCATAGGTTCAAGAACAATTGAAATCAAGTGCATAAGTTGGTAGGTATTGCATTTAGAATGCTCTAGGCTTTTAGAATGCCAATACCTTCCTCTTGTTTGGACAAAAATGGCAAAAAATTGAATAACTATTGTGCACACACACACACACTATTTTTAATTGCATTGACGTATTTAACTATGTTGATGAGGGTCAAGTTGAAAATTTTTCTTTGCATTTTTGGCCTATTTTATGAATTTTGAACTAATTTGGGAGTCAAATGAAGCCAAAAAGAGGGTGGAGACATGAGGACAACATTTGTGAGGTTCAGTTAGAGGTTCATATATTCTTGGAAGCATTTATGATATGGATAGGGGATTTAACACACAATGTTCATTAGAAGATGAAATAAAAAATGAAGAATGCATTTAAAATTGGAACTGCAGCTCAATGTTTTGGGCATGTGGAGGTAGTGTATAGGCTAGATCTCTAAAAGTTATACAAGTGGGTCCTCCTCAAAGTAAGCTCATACTCATAATGCCCTAGTATAACCACTTGACAAAATATTTGTAGGCACATTTGGAATTGAATATTGATCTAGTTTATATGCCACATCCACAAAATAATTATTTTTGGAATTCTACACTATACTAACAAAATCATGAGGCAAGCAATTACATGTAGTAGTGAGGTAAATGATGAATAAGAAGAAATTACAGAGATAGGAACATGAGATTCTTTACCATCTTTGCAATAGGTTCTTATGTCAAATGTAATTAAAATGATCATCATGCATATTCATTCAGGTTTTAGACCAAGTTCATACATTTACCACTGACATTGCATTACTTCATCTGAAGCTTACAACCATAGGACCATCGAAACCATATGAAAACATCATTACTCAAAAAGAGAAATTAAGGAAGTATTTTTGATTAATTAATTACTTCAACATAAAGTGTTTTTATGAAACTTGACCATTAGTTAGAGGGATACCTTTAGGCATGGGTAGTATGTTTTTCTAGCCCCATAGCCAACACTAATCCTATCAAAAGAGTACTTTCTAGCATCTGTAATGTCTTTCTAGTGGCACTTCAGAAATTAGTTTTCTTTTGTAAATTAATTAATTTTTTATTATGTTTTCCTTACTAGAGACTATTGTTAGGCATTGGTAACATGTCTTTCCAATGACATGACAAGGCAACACTTATTTAAGAATATACTCCCATCAAAATTAAAACATGAGTAATGACATAAACACATAAAGTAGTAATACCCATAGAGGAAGTGCAAGGAATTAGCAAGTCCCCTTGATAGTACATCCTTCTCCATTATTTCTTGGTCCTTATCCCTTTCCTCAAAGCCATAAAGATCATGAGTTAATTTTATTTTTAATGTAAGAATAACCAAATTGATTTTAGGGTGCATATATCTTATTTATAGAAAGGGAAGGGATGAATTTCATGATCTTATTACTTTATACAACTACTCACCTAATCATGTTGATAGCATAGAACATTTTTCAAATAATACAGTTGCCCTATACATAACTAACAATCCTGATTAATGTAAAATGAAAACAAATTGAAATTAAACTTAAAATTTTAAAGTAAAATGACCCAAAGAAAGGAAAATTGTAAAAGAAAATGAGAAGTTACAAGAAATAGAAAGCACAAAAAAAAATTTAAAAAATTAAAAAAAATGTAAAATAAAGTGTTAAAAAATCTTGTTCTCATAAGATGTTAGGTCATATAGGTTTCTCTTCCACAACTAGGTTGAAAGGTGGAGATACAGAAAATGGAATGGACTTGACTATGGGTTGAGGTATTGGTAAAGTTTTTAGCAACTAGGAAAACCTTAAGTTATTTTATCTATTGTGTGTTGATCAAAATTAGCTTGTCAGGGAAAGTAGGGTGGTAAATCTTCATTGTGCTTGAATGTAAAGTGGAATGGATGATGTAGGATCCTTTCCACAATATCTAAAATTTTGTTTATTGAAGTATATGTATGGGATTCTATTAAAGGTCCTTATCTCTTGGTTGAAAGTTTACTTTTCATATCCTAGCATTGTGACATTGTTTCATATATAATTTGTACACTTCATTCATCATAGAGACTTTTTTTAATCTAGCATGTTAAGGTTTATGAGATATTCCTTTTGTGCTAGACTAATGTTGAGGCTAACCTCATACACTATGTTGAGTACATGTAATTTTGCTTGTATGAGCAGTTTTTGTAGCTTTCTATACGCTAACTCATAGGAAGAGTAGTCTATAGGGAGTTTCCAAGTGCAACAATAGACCCATAAGGCATTGTTTAGTTTTGTACTCCAATCTCGCCTATATCTACTAATGGTTATAGTAAGGATTCACATGATCTTCCCATTTGTGACTTTTGCTTAATCATTTGCTATGGGATAATATCATGTTGTCAAATTATGATCCACCCCTAAGTGACTCATTAATTTTCTAAAAGTATCACTTATAAAGTGAGTTCCATTATTAGAAATAAGTATCCCAAGTACATCAAATCTATTTACCATATAATTATGGATGTACAATTTGTTATTGCTATGGTCATGGATGTATAATTTTTTGCTATTGCAGCATGTTCACATTTCATATAATAGTTCACCACAACAATGATGTAGGATTTCTTGTTGGACATGTGTGATGAAATCCATGAAATAAATTCTCCATAGATTGAAAGATTCCAATGGTTGGATCCATTGTTGAGGACCCTCTAGCCTTGTAGTAATTTCTCAATCTCTTTGGTATCATTGAAAATAAATTTTTTGAAGTAGCTTGTATGTCCAAGGAATGATCAAACTTCTTTTAATGTTTTTGGCTATTAGGTTGTTCCTTGGATCACTCTTATTTTTTCTAGATCTACCTTGAACATTTTTCTGAAACTTGATGCCAAAATGCCTTCCTTGATCATCAAATAGCTCTTCTACCAGTTGAGATTAAGATTTATCTTCATAAATCATTTCAATACCTACTCCAAATAGTCTAAAGCTTGCTTAGAGTTTGATCCATAGGTAGAGAAGTCATCCATGAAGATCTTCATACCACTACCAATGTTTTGCTAAAAGATGTTGAGGACAAGTTATTGGAAGGTTGCAAGTATATTACATAGGCTAAAGGACATCTTCCTATATGTAGAAGTCACTTGAGGACTTGTGAATGTTATCTTAACTTAATTTTTTGGACCTATCTAGATTTGGTTATAGCCACTATAGTGATCTAGAAAGCTTTTATACTTGTATTCTACAATGGTGTCAAATAGTTGGCCCACAAATGCCAACAAAAAATGATCCTTAAATATTTTCATGTTCAATAACCTCAAGTTAATGAAAATACACAATTGCCATCTATCTTAGGCATAATAACTAGTGATCTTACCCACTCACTATCTAATACAGAATAGATGAATCTAGCTTTTTAGAGATTCTCTATCTCCTTCTTAACCACCTGCTTTAGTTTAGAATTTAATCTTCTCCATGGATGTTGCTTAGGCTTCATCGAAATATTTGTAGATTTTTTATTGGCATATGCATGGATCAATATTTATGATTTCATCATATGACTAGACAAAGGCTATTGGCTATTTGTTTACCATATTCAGGAACTTCTAGTTTTGTCCCTTTGTAAACTAGACATTTATGATTAATGATGTGCAATTTTTCAAGGATACATACTCAAGGAATTCCAGTAATTTTTTTAGCTCTAAGGGTTTCAATTTTGATACTTTAGAAATTTCAAACTCTTTCCAATGTACTTATACTTTCTTTCTAAGTTTTGCATTTGAGATTTGGTGTTTGAGCTACTCCATTTTGTTCATCTTATCAATGTAAGCACCTATAAAGAATTATGCTAGATCTATGCATATTGTAGAATTAGAGCAATCATCTAATGCCAATCATTAGGTTCCCTCTTGTGTGGTGGTTATTTCATACAAACATCTTTGGACATTGATTGGTTTGACACATGATTCACATGCTATGATGGTTCTACCTCTTATTGCCCAAATTTTTTGCATGTAGTTACATCATTTATTATTATATGCAATACATGGAACTCTCAATTTCTCTATTCCTTCATGCTCAATTTCCTTTGAAATTTCTAACGATAGATCTTTGATCCCTAGCTTGGCACTAATTATGCCTATCCAAGCTCTCCTAATGATAATAGAAAAGTCTCCTTTGTGATTGTCCATATGGATTACCAGGGGATCAACAAGATATGACCAACTGCTAATGGTGGTCACAACATCTTCTACCAATCCTAAGGAAATAATGATGGACTAGATTACAAGCTTCAACTTGATATTGTAATTATTTAACTATAGTAGGTTCCATGCCTTATACATTTCTTAAGAGATTAGATTCAATTTGAAACCTTAGTCGAGTAAAACTTTGCATGATATATTTCTTACAATTTATAAGTTAATCAAGGGTCTTCCTAGATTAGTTATTTTTATGAAAATGTGTTCTTTCTTTATCCAGTTTATAATCGCATGAGTGAACATGATAGTTTGGAAATCATAAAAATTTTGGTTTGAAGGTGGCTCAGATGTTATCATGAATGTTATAGGTGTTAGATTTGTATTTATTGATGCCTATGAAGATTTGGATGGACTGGCTAATCTAAAGAATGGTTATTTCTAAGGCTTACACTCAGAACCACTTGAATTACTAGCCACTTACAAATTTACTACTCATATGACATTTTGTTGTTGAGGCTAATGATGAGCAGTAGAAAATTCCAACACTCAACCATACAAGTCACAAGTATTCATGCACGAACATATTGTAATTCATGGATAGACAATGTAAGTATACTTGTAAGTTGATAATGAGTTTGTGATAATTGTTTTCCCACTTAGAGTTAACTAGATGCAAATGTATGGTTTACCTCTTAGTGAGGTATATGATAAAATAATGTTAGTTAGCTTTAAGTATACTAAGTGTAGACATAGTGAAATGAAAGTAATTTCTATCTCTAAGTACAATAGAAATGTAAAGTTATTTTATCCTATGGTGATAAGTATCTATTCCTAGTTTTCTGTACACATTTTGGGCTAATGTAATTATTACTGGGCAAATAATTATGCTTTATGCTTAAAGCTAGTCATACTAATTTAACCTTACTAATGAACATTGGAATAGTAAATGACTTAGGAAATGTAAATGACTTAGTAAAAAGTAAATAACATGGAAAGTAAATTTGTTCTATGTGAGATGCTGCAATGATGAAGAATAATCTCAATCTTTATTGTCATTCATAAATTGTATTCAAGAATAACCACTTGAATAAAGATCTTGTAAAATTGTAATTCACCACAATGTGGGCATTCAAAACTAACTCTAGCTTTATGAAATAAACTGCAAGGATTTCACTAAGTGTTAGGCAAAAACTTATTTTCAAGATGATGTTGGGCTCATATTTATAAGAATGATCATGATCCACTATATTGTATCTATGAAAACATGTGTGAAGGTACGATATTACATCTATGATATTCGAGTCCATAGTAAAAATTATCTTATCATACTTCCATGAATAATTAAAAACACATCCTCGAGTTCAAAAAATAGAAGGATATAGTTCCTTACAAATTTGTCGGGTTACATCAACTTAACATCATGACACATATATACATGAATAACTTCATTATAAATGTCGCATCCTTGTTCGAGTGGTGTTACAAAATTATCATGCAATGCATGATTAACACATGATAAAAACAAAACATAAAAAAACAAAACTTAATGTCTTTTATTTACGTTCCTAGTGGTGGTGGCTTCTTCATTGGTCTTTTCCCTTTATTATCTAGTTTTTGGAATTAGTACCTATTTAGCAATGCTTGTAGCTTTTCCTCTTCTATTCTAGGATCATTCACCATCCATGCTAATCAACAGTTTTTGCATGGTGTTGGCACTTGCGAGGACATGATAGTAGTGGAAACATTTTTTTGGATATCCCATGTTGCAAATTGTATTCTCTTTACCTTAAAGGCTTTGACTATCTTTTGTAGTTCTTGGTAATTAGTCATTCTCTTGGCTAGATTTGCTTCAACATATTTTTAATCCTGGTAGTTTGATTTAACTACTTATAATTCAATGTTTGTGAAATTTAGCTTATTCTATACATCTTTTCTCTTTCCAAACTCTTTCTCATACATGGAATATACCATTGTCACTTATTGCTCTAGTTTAGTTATTGGCATGCCTACTATCAACATGGCTAAGTTAGTATAGTGAAGATTTGCTAACCCCATGTATTTTGTAGGTCCTCTATCTATAGGTCTTTGTTCTTTAGCCCTACTTAGTGAACATGGGTGAGACTATCTAAGGTGGATTATTAATCAAGTTTTTGTTGTATGATGGAATTGATCTTGGCTTTGGTAATCTAAATCTTCTTCTCATTGGTCTATTTTTACATGCCTAATTGATCCTTGAATTTTTTTTAAGCATTTTGTGTTTCTTGGTCTCATTTTACTATGTGTTAACTTCAATGGCTAATTTCTATCTTATTGCACATAGTTCTTCAATTGATAGGGTTATATTTTCACAGGTCAATTGTTTTATGTCTAGGTTGACTCTACTGAAAGCTAATTAATACTTTCTTCAAGTACATTCTTTTTCTTCTCAATGTCTGTCAATTTCAAATTCTCTGTAGAAATTCTTTTAATTTCTTCTTGTAATGTAGTAATGGCCTTAATATTAGTATATCTCTAGGCATCTGCTATTGAGGCATTTCACATTAATTTTTCTTTCTCCATCTTCATTTTTTTAGCCATCAACTGATCAATTTTTTCATCTTTAAATTATGATAGCTAGTCTAGTATGATGTGTCATGCAAGGTATTGTCTTTTAGCTCTTAACGTAGCTAATTCTTCTTGTACTTTCTACAATTCACTCTCTATGTATTGCATCCTAGTTTTTTCCATGACCAGCTTACTTTTGGTGGATATTAGTTTTGACTACACTAGAGTCATATCATTGGGGATATTAAAATGATTTTCAATGACCTATCATATTTGTAGTAGTCTTTCCAAGTCATCTTCATGTTTAATAAGGGATATTATTTCCTTTCTTGATGTTTTGGCTAATGTTCTATATCTTTAGCTTTAGAAATGTCTACTAATGGTACAATGAAAATATTAAATGATTCTTTAATAGGATCTATTATTACTTTTATTACTTAAGTTGCATCTTGGTGTTGCATCACCACAATAGTGGCTCCTTTTCTAGTTTCCATCCTTTCCTAAAATGATGCAATGTTCCCTAAAATTTGTTGTATCCAATCATCATCTTTTCTTTTTTGTAAAAATATTTGGCCACTAGTGGGTTTTTTGGATATTGCAGGTCTACTTAGGTTATCCCTTACTTTATACATACTTGAATCTTCCTTACTTCTCCAACTAATTATTTTTGTTATCTGTTGTAGATAGCTCATAGAAGATATGTAGTCTTATTGTACCAATGAAGCACTTTGTTCTAGTCACTTTCCAACTAGGGTTGATCCATTGGGTCTTGCCTATTCTATGCTTGTGACTAGAATGTTGGCTGCTGGTGTTGAGCTTGCTATAGGCTTAATGCTTGATGGTTTCTCTACTTGATCTTTCTTGGGTGGCACTAGCTTAGAGGTTTCTTCATATGAAGCATTTAGGAAATTTTGCAAAACATCATTAGTATAATCCAAAATTCCAACTTGTCTACATAATTTTTTAATAAGATAAGAAAATGGAAGAGTGGTTTTCCCTGTCTTTATTTCTTTAAAACTTCTTTGGATTTCCAAAAATAATAGGTGGGCAATGTTTTCTTGGAATTTTCCCATCAAGATAGCACTTCCTCTAGTAGCATATGTGGAAATTCTATTGAGTCTTTTGGTGGGAAAGATATGCTATTTCTTAATCTTGAAGAAGATTTTTATGTAGTAGATAATTTGCTATACCCTTTTTTAGTAGTTCGATATGTCCTATGTAACCATAAATTCCTTGAATCTGTGTTGGCCCTTGTGGATATTTGAGCAATGTTGGTGTTGATATTTGGTATATTTAGTGCCCTTGTGATTTCCTCTATTGAATATGATACTATCACTTCCTCGATCTTCACTATAGCATCATCTTGCTTATTCTATTAAAATTGGTGAAGTTCCCTCAAATACCATTTACCATTGCTTAAGATAGTTGGCCAGAGTGGTGAGGCTTGGATTAATTCATAAACCTCTATAGATGTGAACTCCATGAATGACCCAAAATTGAGCTCTGCTACCATGATGGGCATGATAGACTTTTCTTGAATGGCCTCTAAGAATTCATTGAAGAGTATGAGGTGTTGTGCCTATTTTTGGGTTGGTAGTGCATCAACTTCTACCTATGCAGATTATCCTATTGTAGGTGTGAGCTAATGGATTAAGTATGATTGTGCCTCTTGCTCTGCATGAGGAGTTAGATCTATGTCTCATCCTATTTCTCTTCTTCTAGGTTTCTTTTCCCTTGGATGTGATGGTCCTTCAACTTCAAGTCTCTTTACCAATTTTAGTAATCATAAGAAAATTTATGATTACTCAAAAATTCTAGAAAAAATTTATTGATTTTTGAGTTCATTTTTAATTTGGATTGTAGAGTTTGGAAAATGCATGAATTTAGAAAAAAATCCTTATTTAGAAAAAATGTGTTAATTAAATAGTTAAATAATTGATTGAAAATAATATTAACTAAAAATCTATCATTATTTTTAATTTATTACTTCAAACATATTTGAATGGATAATTGGAAAGAATCATTAAGTTTGTTAGCTTATGTTACATCAAAATTTTATTATTTCTTATTATTTTTATTGTTAATTGTTCTTTTAGATGTTAGATAAATTTAGTGTAATTTGCAAAAACTACACACAACTCTCTCTCCCATGACTAAGATGATCACTTTGTGAGTAAAAGGAATCAAGAATGGCTCAAATCAGACATATAGTAAGGAAGTTATAAAGCTCTAAAGGTTCTTAGATAGAAAAATAACATGAACTCCCCTTGCATAAAATGATGGAATAAAAGATTTTCCTAATGGTCTACACATATATATAGATTTTTATTAGAGTGACATCATATATCTGACATTGTTGATGCAATATTGTAGGGCCTCATACAACATATCTATGATATCATCATTGAAATTTTTGAAATTTTTGTGAGATTTAATGAAAAAAAAAACTACTGGAATGGATAGTATAGAAGTTGTAAAGATGGTCCAAAGGGTTCTTGATCATAAATGATTCTTAGAATGTAAAAATTGATGTCAAAAGTATGTTAAAGAGGGAGTTTGTGCAATGTAAGTCAACTAACTTTAGGAGATGATTTGATCACAATTATTGAACCTATGAATGAATACGAATATGTAAGGAGATAATGGTTATTGATAATGTCTCTAGGAGGTACAAGATGATGTGAAATTAGTTGACAAGTATGAAACATAAAATTTATACAATTATGTCCTCCCTGAAGTTGGTTCTTGCCCTTAATTCCCTTATTATAAGTATCCATGAGTACCTAAGTAGTTGAATGTAAATCATACCTATTAATGAGTGGCGAGGTACACCTACACTCAACCATACGAATACAAGTGTAACACGTGCGATCTGGTCGAACTCTACAGACTAAGTGCCTACA